>VZTG01004152.1:100295-319135 GCA_013397845.1 Melanocharis versteri
AAAAAAAACCACACAAACCCCAAAAAACACACCACCCCACACTCAACTGCTGCAACTTCAGCTGCCCCATCCCTGGGGGCTGGATGGGGCTTTGAGCAACCTTGTCTAGTGGAAGATGTCCCTGCCCATGGCAGAGGGGTTTGAACTAGATGATAACTTAGGGATTTTTTTCAAACCCAGACCATTCTATGATTCAGTGATTATTTTTGGCAGCTGCTGCCCCACTGTGTAAGGGAATCATTGGCTTGAACTTGGGTTCTGTCAGCTCTGGAATAATGCGGCCCAGATCAAGTTACCAGATGCTTGAAGGTGGCTATGGGAGTATTAGATAAAAGCTTTTCTGTAATTGTAAAATGTTCAAAGCTTGTTGTGTGGGTATAGTAAAGATTTTTTAAGAGAGTCTTAAATGTTGGTTGTGGTTTAACCCCAGCTGGCAGCTCACTTCCACCAGTAGGATGGTCAGAGAACTGGAGGAGTAAAAGTGAGAAAAATCGTGGGCTGAGATAAAGACAGTTTAATAGGAAAAGCAAAAGCTGCACACTATCAAAGATAAACAAGGAATTTATTCACTGCTTCCTAAGGGCAGGCATGTGTTCAGACAGTGCCAGGAAAGCCAGACTCCATTGTGTGTAATGGCAAATTGGGAAGGCAAAACACCACTGCTCTGAATGTCCCCCTCTTCCTTCTTCCCAGCTTCATATGCTGAACATGACACCATATGCTGTGGGATATCACTGCGGTCACTTGGGGCCAGCTGTCCCAGCTGTGTCCCTTCACAACTCCTTGTGCAGCCCCAGCCCACTCAGTGGTGGGGCGAGAGGCAGAAAAGGCAAAAAAGGCTTTGACATTGTGTAAGCACTGCTTAGCCGTAATGGAAATGTCTCTGCATTATCAACACTGTTTCTATCATAAATCCAAAACACCAGCTCATAAATCCTCATACCAGATACTATGAAGAGAATGAACTTTATCCCAGCCAAAACCACATTGCTAAATGCAAATCCATGACACAATAAAACCTGTAAAGCAGACCCAAGTCAGAATCTGAGGTCATGTAATAACATGTAATGTCATACTGTGAAATTAGCTGGGTCTGCTGTATATGGTCTTTAACGCGTGCATGACACAGCCGTAAAAGCAGCACACTGGAAAGCTAAGCAGCTAGGTGGTTTTATATACAAGTGGTTTTCATCTGCTCCTGAGGAGAAATGAAAGGGTGAGGGAAAAAAATGACAAAAGCAAGGAATTTGTTTTCAGTATGTGTTTGCCGTTGCTAATGTACCTTGTGAAGTCAGTGGCAAGGCCTGGGGATTTCAGTAGAGTGACTCTTCCCGGGACTCTGAGGTTTGTATTCCTGCCTGTTGCTTCCAGATGGTGCTGGGCCTTGCTGACGGGATGGGGGCAGGAAAGGCTGCCAGCCCTAAGCCCGTAGGGTGCGTGGAGCAGACAGGTGTCCTCAGCCTGGTTTCCATCTCTCTGACAACAGGGAGGACAGCTCTGAGCTTAGAGGGTGCCCTGCTCCTGGCACACCTGACAGCCATCCCAAGCCTTAATCCCCCTGAATTACTTTTTGCCTCACTCTGAATCACATGTCCTTTTAAACAGTATTGCAGCGGCTTCTCTTACAAGGCACCTTTTGATCCGTAAATTAATTAAGCTTGGCTTGTTTATTTAAGAAGCACCCCTATAGTTTGCATGGTGTTCTCCAGTAATTGGAGTGCAGGCAGAGGTGTGGCAGTGCCCGGGAGCAGGGAGCAGGCTGTGGGACAGCACAGGCTGCCTAGCCATCCCAGTGCCAGACTCATTAGATAACAGTGGCTGATAATAGGCTTTGCCATTTGGGATTTCCTGGGACAGGCTGTTTCCCCCATCTTAATACCGACCTCTGGAGTTTCCTCTTTTCAGGAATATTCTCCTCATTCCAGCTGTGTTGAAAGCCTTGAGAAGCACTTCAGCTTCGTTTCGGTGTTTGTGTTTGCTTTACAAAGCTGTGCACAGAAATTGTACCTGCTAGCCAGCACAGGGTATTGGTTACTTTGCATGCTCTTTGCTGGATTTGAAGCCATCACATGTTAGAAGTGGCAACCATTAGAAAGATCTGGATGCACTTTCAGAAGAAGCAGGATACAAAGGAGAAATTTTGTTTCATTTATTTTTTATGTTAGTAAGCAATTCTTCCTGATTCTGTAATTAACTTTTGAGCAATAAACCAATGGAAAGATCCTAAAAAGCTCTGTAGGGGGAGTAGTGATTGCTTAATCCTGTCTGAGAAGATTTTAATAGAAATAATATGAAATCATATTATATTTGAAATTATTCCTTAAGGACAAGACAAATCTCAGGGAAGTCCACAGTAAACTTGATTTCAGGGGAACATCCGATTATGTCTTTAAAATTCCTTTTCCATCTGTTTTCTAGCTTATGATGTTTCATCTTTTTCCTTCCAAAGTCTCCTGTACCAGGTTGCCCTGATAAAACTTTTAATCAGTGGAAAAATAATGTTTGCCCCTTGGTTCCTTTCCAAACGGGATGACTTCCAGATTGATTTTGGCATCCTACACAGTCTGAAACACCCTCGTGTGGTGTAAATGAAGAATTGAATAGCTTGCTATTGTCAAACATACGGCTCCCAGATGCCAGGGCTTGGCTTCGAGCAAACAAAGGGAGAGAGAAGCAGGCAATATATTGATAGAACTGACATTGAGGCTATGAGTGGTGGGCAGAAAAAGGAGGGGAAGTCAATATTACACAGGGTGTATTATATTATAGAAATCTAAGTATTTGCAATGGGCTTAGGAAGTTCAAGAATTGCTGTGATAGTAATAGTGGTTTTCTGACTTGATGTAAAATGGAAAATGAGCACCACTACTTGTGGTGCACTTGAAAGAAGTGGCGTTTTAAATGCAGAGATTTCTGCAGAGCTTTGTGATTGAGTGTGTCTGATGGTTTGAAATGTTAAATAATTCCATTGCAGTCAGGGTAAAAATGGTAATGAACAGCTTGGAAGAGTCTGAGTATACTTACATGAAATGTTGAGCAATTAGCTTCTCTCTGTGTAAGTGAATCCTGCAGTTTTCTTCTCATCAGAAGCAAGTGACCTTTAAAATACACAGAAGACACAAAAGCTGTTCCAATAACTTATTTGATCTATTGCCTGCTGATAAATTGCATGTAAGGATTTGGAATTTACATGGTACTGTAGACTTTGGGCTGAAAAGGAAGATTTTGAAAACATTAACAGAAAGCTTTTTAACAGTGGCAATGAAGCCTGTTTAAGAATGGGACGTGTTATCAGGGTATTCAATGTGGTAAGGAAAAAGAGGCTAAGCTCCCTGTAGCACCTGATATTATCAGCTTCTTTTCAGCTCCTTTAAAGCTCTTTTAAAAGTTCATTGTTCTGGATTTATGTATTCTGTATATGGCAGCCCACGTATTAAAATTGAAATAAACCGCATTTGTATGTTTGGAATTGGCTAACAGTGAAAACCATGTGCCTCTTGGTGCTTAAATAGCATCAGCCTGATCTGCACAGCTAATCTTTTTACTATGCATTTGAAACAGGAGGGTTAGGAGGGTGGGAATGGGATTTGAGCTGCTAGATTGTCTGGGCTGCCTGTGACTTTGGCTTGTGCTCTGCACCCAGGCAAAAGGGAATAGCTGAGCTCTCAGTAAATCCACATAAGGCATAAATATGGCTGTATAATCTGTGGGGGAAAATTGATAGTAAGGTTTTAGTCAGGCTATCCTCATTGCTGAATGTGATTCATATGGGAATGCTCCAGCAACATGGAAAAATACAACAACCTACTGACCTTGACACAGAATTAAAAAATGTCAATAATGTGATGTTTTCCCTGCCAGCTTAGGCATTCATTTTTGCAGCCACTTAAACATTTGCTTGAAGTGGAGCGCTTGAATGGTCTCAAGTGACAAGACCCTACATAATTTGTGAGTTTAATCTGTGGAAAATAAAATTGTATTATTAATGCAATTTTTGTTCCCTCTGGCTATCTCAATTAATGATCATGATTGCAAGGTTTGGTACTGATTACAGAAGAAAATTACAAGGTTTTGTGCAGATGGAAAGCAGTTGAGGTTTTGTGGAGGCAACAGGTAATTTACTATTCTTCTTTCTTAGAAAAGGAAGGATTTTTTGGACCATAAGAAAGTTTTGCTAGTGGTTACTGCTGGCAAGTGTCTGTGCATCACATCTGATGCTCACAGCTGAAGTCTCACCCCACAGTACTGAATGGTTGCTCGTCCTTCTTCCTTTATCATTCTGGTTGCGAGCTGGTGGTGTCCCATGCAGTCTAAGTGTCCTCTGCAGGTTGGAGATCTAGACGCCATCTTAACCACAAGAGCCAGGGTGTGCTCATGCTGCACGTCACAGCCCAGGGGTGCTGAAACTGCCTGTGCACAAGGGAGAAAGCCACTGCGCTGTGGTGGCACGGAAGTACCCCGATGCTGTCACATTCTCCAGTACCACAAAAGTGACAGCAAATGCTCAGATGTTTTTGGAAGGCTATGAAGGGAGAAGGTTTGAGACTCTTCCTGCTTCAGCTGTAGCCCCCTCTTTTCTAGCTGACCTGATGGCAGAGGACTGCTAAGACCTGCTCTCATGGTAGATGTGATTAGATTCCTTCTCCCATGTCAGAGCACACTCTACTGTTCCTCTTCAGACTCTGTTGCCTGTGATACACACCCCATCTTTATGTCCTTTGAGAGATGGGAAGTGCAGGATGGGGTCTGGCAAGGACACCCAGCAGTACTGTGTCAGTAGTCAACATTAATAGTTTTGGTTCTAGACTTCAGTGTTCACAGTTTCCCTGCCCAAAGGCACAAAGACGTCCCTGGGAACATACCAGCCTCTGTGAACTGGCTACCCCTGCACTGCAAGGCTTTCTCATCCTGGAAAGCTACACTTGGCACAGCTGTGGTTGCCAGCTGCACTCGAGGTGTCCACAAGTGCTCTTTTCCTGGACAGCCATAAGCTGCAAGGTGGGAGCATGAGAGAGTGAATCATGTACAGTAGAGCAGACATTTAAAGGAGATAAACTTCCAGGGGTAAGGACTGTTTGGAGCTCCCACATAACAACCACTCTCCTAGTTGAAGATACAGATTTATTTAGAAGAGAAAATGTTCATGATCTCATACACATGGCTTTGAAGAGCAAACCCTGCTGTCTCCTACGCTGGGGCAAGTGTGGTCTTAATGGGAAGGGGGAGCAGGGCTGCAGGGCCGTGGAATGCATGCCAAACCTACCTTCCGTGTTCTTCCTTGAGTGTGAGGATCAGCAGTGCCTTGCGAAAATTTATAATACAAATTACACTGGGTTTAAGATTCTTCAATATCAGAGTTCTAAAAGCAAAATGTCTTTGTTCACTTCCTTGAGGAGAAAAATGCTGATTCATGGAAGGAGAGAGATTCTGGTTGTATTATGTGAAAATATAGAGTTAACATGTATTTACAAATACATTAAGTTTATGTATACTTTAAATATACAGTTCAATCATCAGTTTCACTTATATCAGTTAAAGCATTCTGTGAATAATGTGCAAATGGTAATACACCAAATGAAAAATACCTGCTTAACTAAAAAATACTTCCTTACAGACAAAACAGAGGAGTTCCAAAATACGTATCTTTGGTATTTTGTATTCATTTGACAGTGAAAAACTATCTTTCAGAACTATATTTGTGGTTTGTTTTTTATTTTCACTGCCATATGATGGAGTAGGCATGTTGTACACCTGGTCATCTCTATACCCTACAGGAAGAGTATGGAAATAGCACGTTTGTACATATTTATAAGCAGCAGTTAAGAGAACTTGCTCACAAAGCATTATCCTTCAAAGACACATAATAACACAAGGGGGGAAAAGGGTATCTTAGAGGATCAATTTTGTGTGTCACGGCAAATCCAGAAATTATTTTGGAGAAAATTCTTTCCCCAACAACCAAATGCAGTGAAAGGTGAAGTGTGAGACTGTCGGGGAAAGAGAATTGTGGAAGGGCAGGTGGTGAGGGATTGAGCCTGCCCTATCTTGCTCCTTAAATCTCCTGCTGCCGTGTTGGCTCTTGCCAAGCAGAGTGTGTAAATCCCTCCAGATAATACACTTAACTCACCAGTCAGCATCATAAAACCAAGGTGCTGGCCCTCTATGTCGGGGGTAGCTTGTCTGGTGCTACGGTGGAGGGAATGAAGGAATTTTAGGGCACTGGTGTATCTCTGAAGTGGAAAGGCTGAGGGAGCTGGGCCTGTTTGGTCTGGAGAAGCCAGACCTCATCGATGTCTGTCAGTGTGTGAAGGGAGGGTGCCAACAGGATGGACCCAGGCTCTGCTCGGTGGTGCCGAGCAACAGGAGGAGAGACCGTGGGCAGAAACTGAGTCCCAGGAAGTTCCTTCTGAACATGAGGAAGAACGTTCCCGTGCAGTGACCGGGCACTAGAACAGATTGCCCACAGAGGGCGTGGAGTCTCCCGCACTGGCGGCAGGCGCAAGGCCCCGCGGTACCGCCGTGCCGGCCCCATCCCGCTGCGATTCCATAGACGCCGCCATCCCAGCCCACCGACCCCACCGGCGCGCGGCCCGGGGGCGGGGCCGGCCCGGGGGCGGGGCGCGGGGAGTGGCCAATGGCGAGCCGCGGTGCCCCGTGNCTGGGGCAGAGGCTGGGGCAGGTGCTGGGGCTGAGAGGAGCCCTGTCCATTACAGCGGAGAAAGGAGGGCTTAATCTCCCGTAAATACCGCTGTGAGGCTCTAACCATTGCCCTGCTGCTTTCAGTGCCTTGAGAAAAGGTATCTGTGACCGCTGGAGGCCCTCCTGAACGTCTGCAGGTACTTTGAGTAAAGCTGAAATCGGGTAGGGAGAAAGGCTCGGTTGCGTTGAGCCGACAGCTGGAGGTTTACCAAATGGAAGGTCCGCTGAGATAGGGCTCTGAGCCGCCTGCTCTCGTGGAAAGTGTTCCTGCTCGTGGCAGGGGGCTTGGAACTCCGTGATCTTTAAACTCGCTCCCAACCCAGACCATTGTATGGTACGTCTTTTATAGCCTGGTTTGCAGATAGGTGAACTGATAAATGACGACAACAACAGATGACCTGAAATTTACTTAGGCTGATTTTCCTTCTGTAAAGGGCAAAAAATACTCTTCCTTGCAAATGTCAATAGGGAAGATTTTAGGGAATCTGTAGCTCCTTCGGATACTGGATGTTAGACTGGTACAGGCCTGGTTTTCATTTTCGTACTTCAGCTTGTCACTAGCACTTCGGATATATGTTATAGCATCCATACAGCCTCAGGCTGTGCCTGAGGAGGTTCAGGATGCACATTAGGAGGAGTTTCTTCTCAGAAAGGGTGATTAGACATTGTGTTGGGCTGTCCAGGGAGGTGATGGAGTCACTGTCCCTGAAGGTCTTTAAGGAAAGCCTGGATGTAGCGCTCAGTGCCACGGTCCAGCTGGGAAGGTGATGTTCGGGCTTAGGTTGGACTCTGTGATCTCAAGAGTGTTTCCAATCTGATTGGTTCTGATTCTGTGTAGCAGACATTCAGAGATAAAATAGAGTAACTTTTTGTGTCAGAGATAAACACAGCCGCTTCTCTACATGCTCAAATGCCCTTGAAGCATGTAGAGAAAGTGCTGTGCCCCTCCTATGCAGTGCTGTGTTACCTGAAGCAGAACAGTTAAATTGCCAAGTTTCAATCAAAAATGGTGCCCTTTCCTATACTGACAGTAGCAAAAACATTTTATGTGACCCTGTTCTATTGTACAGGGGAGTGGGACAGAAAGGAAATTAAATGTTTATATAAAATTCAAATGCCAGCAAACTTTGAAACTTCTGGCAAAGAAAGGCTTCTCTGTTTTAATGAACTAATAAATCAACTTCTTGTTGCTGTAGCCACTTAAAGGCTGTGAAACTGTGCAGAATGATATAGATTGCATTAGGTGCAATGCTGCTGTCTCTTGCAAATATAATGCAATCTGTGTTGCAGCAGAGAAGCCAAGTAAATGAGTGGTTATTTCAATAATGCCGTGGTGCTTTTAAAATGGGTAGTGTTGGTTTTTTTTAAATGCTTCAAGTGCTTGCAGTACGTGTTTATTTGTGATCAAGATTGATGTATCTCCCCACCACTTTCCTGTGCATACCTCATGCAACCTACAAGTGGGCAAAAGATACTTTGGGTAGATTTCTGTCGTTTTTTTATTATTATTATTTTAGTCCAATGATTATTTTGCTGGAATGGGGTTTTGGTGTGGTGCTTGACAAAGCAACCTTTTTGAGAGCCAGAGGGGTGTTCCTGGCAGTGTGCAATACAGGCTGGAGTTGAGGAGTCTCTGCAGATGCTGAACAGCAATGGAGACCAGTGTTACCTTCAAAAGAGAGGTGCAAGGTCGAATGAGAAGCGTTTTTGTCTGTGCTTAATACCTGTGTGTGTATGACATAAGTGGCCTGCTTTTGTCCACCTCGGGATGCATTTGTTTTCTCCCCTGGAATGATGAACTCAATTGGTTTTGGTTTGGGGAGTTTGTTTGTTTGTTTCCCTCTCCTACTCCTTGTCACTCTTTGTACATATGAACAGAGATAGAGCTCCAGGAGTGGAAATCTTAAAACTTGTTTTAACTTGAAATAAAGTCAGCGTTCAAAATCATGAAACTGTTGTTGTTTTTACTTTTTGCACTTTGAAGAGTTGCAGCATTTGAAGAATAAAATGTTACTTTTTTTTTCTTTAAGAAAAGAACAAAATTTTGGTATCATGTGCTACTGTGAGTGGGAGACTCCCTTGTATGTTGCCCAGGATGCCTTCATAGAGTTCTCCTGCTTTATTTGTTGCAAACCTTTTCCTTTCAGAGCTTCTTGATTTCGCTGGCTTTGGAAAAGGTAGCTGTGACTTCTGAGGGTCCTTTTAAAGCTACATTATTCTATGATTCCATGAGCTATTAAATAATGGTGTGAAACACCTTACTTGATCTAGAGAAGGTCATTCTTGGTCCTTAGAACCAACTGGTAGCAAGCAAATAATGTTGAAGATGGGTATTCATGAGGTATATGGGGTGCTTACACGCTTATTTAACTCTGCTCAAAATGGAGAGAGACTTTGAAAAAGTCAAGGCCCTTCTCCAAAGCTTTTGTGTGATCAGTGCCCACGTTTGGGCTTTTCTGTCACTTCTGTTGGGAAAAACTCAAGCCAAAATGCTAAACCAATATAGTCGTAAGCAAGGAAAAGGGATGAGGTTTCCTGTGCAATGTCATGAGAGGAGGGATCTTTTGCAATGAAAAATTGCCAAATACGAAGTAACTAAAATGTCATACACTTTACAACATATAGTCAACAAAAATAACCACCCTCAACAAGTGGTGACCTTGTGTGAAAGTCTAGAGGGTTTTCTCTTAATTATGTTCCACTAATCCTCTTTGGATGTGGGTTTAAAAATGACCCCTTAAACATTTTGATTGTGGATGTGACCCTTGGCAGGGTATTGTATAGTACTTGTTTAGTCTCGAGCTGGTTTACATTAAAAAAATTTTGTGAAATTACAACTGTGATACTTATTACTTTCCTTGGTCATATTTTGATCTGCATCTACTACTTTTCTTATTTCTCCACGTGGAAATGGAACACAAAAATCTGGAGTGCTCTCACTGATCAGCTTTCAAAGTAAATTAGCTATTTTAAGAATTAGATGAAGAGCCTACTTGTTCCTTGCTTGTACTTGCATCCTGATAGTTGATAGCACCGTGGTATGTCTGGTTTGTACTGTTTCATTTGAACTGCTGCAGAAACTTTTAGAAAGGCAAGTATCTTGCTTAACTTGGTGCTAGAGTCTGAAGTCTCTCTATCTGAGGGTATGGCACCATCTTCAGTTTCATCAAACTTTTACCTGAGTACTTGTATTAGAACAGGTGAAACACTTTTTCTGTCTCAGTCTTCACTGTGTGAGGTCATGATAAGCTTGTGCCTTTTGGTTTGAGACAGGAAGGCAGTCTAGCAGATGTTCACTGCCAGCTGTCAGTGCTTGTATATTGAGTGTTTCATTAGTCCGGCCTCCAAGGTGCTGGATGAATGTCATGAGCAGAAGGGCAGGCAGTTCTGTTTTCCTTTGGGTCTTGGTAATATTTCATTTACTTAAACCTGTTTGGACTATTCCAACTTGAAATATATAAGAGCCATGATGTAACGGGTATACTTGGAGTTTTGGATCAATCTGTATCCCTTGATTGGTTCCCAGTTCCGGTCAGGATAGCTAGCTGTGAGTTTTTCCATACTGTTTATTTTCTTTCTTTGCCTTCCAGAGAAAAGATATGATGACTTAGGTAGGGATCCACTGCTGCTTGCAGGAGCACCCCGAAGAGTTATGGGTGCCCTTTCGTAAATAAAATAAGGTAATCAAAAGCCTCTTTTGTCCCCTGCCCTTCCTTTTCTCCCCCTCCAAATACACAAGTATATATATATTCCCATCCTGGTGGGAAGGTTTTCTGTGGTGATGATGGTTTAGAGGGATTTCTTTATTTTGAGAAGTGGTACTTGCCAGAAAAGCTGCTTGCAACAGCTGTTCATGGAGTTGGGCAAGCCCCAGGGTGGGTGCTGGACTGTGTGGGTGTCCTGAGGGAACACAAAGGTTAACCTGATGTGTCGTCGTGCCGCAGATGCGGACAGGAAAGAGCAACAGGTAGAATGGCTATATGTAAAATAAATGGGTGATTGTTTTCTTTCACATAGTTTGGCTGAAACATAGGCTATTAGTAAAAATAAGCTTAGTTGGGGAACAATTAATTTGAATCTGAACTAAGCTGTTTGATAGGAGTCACTAAAGAAGAGAGCTAAAAGACGGAAAATTTGGGAAAAGTAAAGTATTTTACTTTAGCACTTTGAAATGTGATACGAAAAATGGTTTTCTCCTAGAGTGTAAGATTTTTTTTTTAATTTTGAAATAAAGATATTTGTGTTGTAGGTCAAACTTGGTATATTTAAGGCTAATTTGAAACAGTAAGGAAGCTTTTGCCACCAGAAGTCAGTTTTTCAGCCACGGGTACACCTAGGGCCAAATGTCACGCTCAGCAGAGCGCTCTGCTGGTGTGAAACATGCAGGCTGGGCAGGCTGCCTTTCCAGGGAGGGGTGGGGCAGCTCTCCACCTGTGGCTTCTGGGCCTCTTCTGTCATTTTCTAGCGATCCCAGCTGATGTGTTCCTGCTTCCTCAGAAAGCACGAGGAAGGCTGGCCAGAATCTCATTTCTAAGTCATGCAGAGCATTTGGAATGTGGAGCCATTCCTGTCAGCATCAGGTTGGACGACTGGTGAGGAGTTTCCTGTGGGATGCTGGGTTGTAGGTAGCCAGAGCTGACAGAAAAAATGGGGTTTACAGTTCCAGGAGTTTTTTTTTTTTTTGAACAGAGAAAATCATATTGGCCTGAATATGGCCAGAACAAGACCATATTGGAGACTTAGAATAGTTGGTAAAGTGTCTTCAACTTGACTGTTCACTGATCTCCAAGGAGATGTGTCCTTGCTCTTCTAAAATAGTAAATCTTTGCTGTTCCAAATTATAGCATAGTCGAGCTGCCTGATTCCCCCCTATAACACACACACTCTTGACTTTCTAGCCAACTTTTAATGTAATTACTTCACATAGTTTGTTCATGGTAGTGTCAGTATGACTGGCCCAAAACTTGCCATAGTACCATGTGCCAGTGTTTCTGCCCTTTTCTGAGAAGCTCATCCCAAGAGCCCCAGTAAGAAGCCTCCTGATTTTGATTTAAATGATCAAAGTACTATGAAATTATCATCCCTGGAAAACAAGGCTTTACAAATACAGCTGGTAGGCAGTCTTAAGAAGGAGCAGCCCTGCTGGCCAAGCCCATGGTTAAGCTTAAAGGGGGGATACAAGGCATGGAGAGGTGTTTCCTGTGTCGGTAACCTGCTGTGAGTGACTGAGTTGGTGCATTAGTGTGACTGTCCTCATGTGCCAGGTTCATGAGGAACACCTGAGCATCTTCTGTGCAGGATGCCACCTTCCCATCCACCAGCTGGCTGGCTCTGCTGTCCTGACAGTGCCACTGTTCCCAAAAAGCCCCATGAGCTGCTTGACTTGGAGTTGGCCAAGCAGAACCAAAATGATTCTGAAAAGAAGCAGCAGCACTGTCTAGTTGAGGGCTGGTCACTAGGCTCAGACTGGATTGCGTGGTTTTTCTCTTTGCCCGCATGACCCTGAGGTGAGCTGCTGAACTTGCTAATGCTGTGATTTTCTTGTTTATTTGTTCATGGGCTGGTGTGGGCTGTGGACGTGCATTCTGAGAGGAGTGGTGTGGTGAGCTTGAGGCTGCATCCTCCTCCCAAACAGTACTCCTTTGGAGTTCTAATTAAAAGGATCATTGAATCAGCTGAACTGGCCATCTGTTGGGTTGAAACTCAAAGAGAAGAAATATAAGATTTATGTTCTGATTCACCAAGCTTTATTTTCTTTCTCAATTTAGTTCACATCTAACAATGAATGAGGTGGTAACCATTAGAAGAAAGTATCTGCATAAGTATGGTGATTTTGAGTATGATTTGTAAATGCAGAATTTTCTGAAAAGACAGGTTATTTTATTACCTTGCTAGGCTACTTGATTGTAACAACAAATATCAAATATTTTTAGAGAGGCTATTAAACTATCGGCGCTGTTACACTGATGAGAACATTTGATGGAAGTTGTTCACTATTCTGAAATAACGAAGTATTTCTTTTGTATGTCTCTATGGGAGGAACTGGTGTGGCAGACACTAGGTCTGTGCAGGAGTTCCCCTGAAAAGCCAGTTGTAGGGCTTCTCTTTAAAAGAACTTCTGTCATCTGTTTAGCCAAAACCAAATTACTCTTGCAGTGCCACAGAATTTTATTCAGACAGTATATGAAGGTCCTAATTTATTTTTTTTTAATCTGGAAAAATTTTTCTTCCTGTTACTTATTAAAATCTGTACTCTAGAGAGGGACTTAATTGTGTCTGGAAAATGAGTGCTGAACATGCTGAAGTTTTACTTCAAATGGAGAAGACTAGTCATAATGTTGATATAAATGGTTGTTGCTCTCCTTCCATGTTGTGAAAGTTTGTTTGCCTGCTTTTCCAGAAAAGATGTTAGAAGAGGGAAAAGTACCATGTAATAAAAATTTCTCTAGAGCCTTCTCAGAAGAGAATGAACCCTTGGTCCACTCAGTTCTGAGTGGTCACAGAAGAGGAGTTTAGGGCTCTAAACTGAAGGGATTTTCCTTTTTGAGCATTTGGATCCAGTCAGGCTTTGAAATGGTAGAGACGTAATGCGTCTTTCTTTCATTCCCATTGCAGACAGTGGAGATTGCTGATAAGTGGGAAATCATTGCTAAATGACTTAAACTTCAATGGCAGTAACTCCAGCCAATGTCAAAAGGATTTCTTCTGGCTGGAAAGAAAAGGAAACTACTCTGTGACATTGTGTCTGACAGTTTTAGGTTGTCTTTAAGCTCTTGCATCCCACTGCACTGCCTGAAAGGGGCAGTGGGGGAAATCAGGGTAGTTCTTGGATAGAGAGAGGGAGTTTTCCTAAGAGGATTTGGTCTGTACTAGGATTTGTCTTTCTTAATGGGACTACATTAAGAATATCTAAAGGATTCTTGTAGGTTTCTTAAAATATACTCATCTCTGTAGTTTTATATAATTGATTATCAATTGGATGTTTCTTATTTCTGCCTCACCTCTTTTTGCTGGACAAGTTAGTATGAACTGTTTGATTTGCTTTTCATTAGTGATGAACTTTTAAGATGTTAATCTTCTAATAAGAAAATCTGGATTGTTAATGACCTGAATCCTGAGAAGTTCTAGCCTTTGAGAGGCACTTTTGCTTATCCTGTTTTTCCCTCAGTTTTGGCACAGACGGGACATCTGATTTAAAAGAACATTTGTGAGATAGCCTTGACTCGCTAGTGCTTACATCCTATGTTTTCAGAACTTGATTACTGTTCCTCTGCCCATCTTGGCTGTGTAATGTGTGCTGTGCTGTGTTATGTGCAGTGGTTTGTAATGTGTGGGGAATGTACTTTGTCTAGAGAGCAAAGCTTGTGCTAAGAAGTTTAGCATCACCACAGTTGGGGTGATTCTTTGATCATAAATGACCCTTTAATGCTTTTAGGGGATGGGTATGTTTTGTTGACCCTCCTTCTTAGCTTCATGTTGTGTTAAACGTTTGTTTCTTGCAATTTTTGTCCTGTTAGTATTCTATTCATGTAAAGATTAATCCAACTTACTCAGATCTAGTTAAGCTAACTGACAGCACACTCGTCTGCCCTTGTGCTTTCATTTATTGCTTTTTGGTTGGCCAGATATTTGCAGAAAATGTCTTGAGCTGCTGCTTCTGACTAGTCCACAGCCTTGGAACCAGGGAGGCTTGCAATATGCTGGGACACATGCTTGTATCCAAAAAAAACGATGGGTTTTTATCTTGTTTTCGAGTGATTGGCAGTGCACAGGTATGTTCTCTGTTGGAAGATCTCTGCACTTTGCATGCTGTAGGTCATATGTTTAATGTTCCGTGAAGGTAAATTTGCAAGGGGTTGGTGACATAATGCTCATCTCTGTCCCTCTGCTGCAACTGTATTTGCAGGAAGTATTATGTGGAAACAAAAGATAATACCAAATGATACAGAATCATAGAATATGCTGAGTCGAAAGGGACCCACAGGATCATCAAGTCCAACTGCTGGCCCTGCACAGGACACCCCCAAGAGTCACACCTTGTGCCTGAGAGCATTGTCCAAACATGCCTTGAACTTGGACAGGCTTGATGCTGTGACCACTTCCCTATTCCAGTGTTCAGCCACCATCTGGGTGAAGAACTTTTTCCCAAGATGCAACGTAAGCCTCCCGACTCAGCTTTGTGCTGTTTCCTGTTTCGTGTCACTGGTCATGTGATTGAAGTGCTATAGCTAGTATTTGTTGAAATTGGAGGCTTGATAACATTTTGTTGATGAGTGTGATTTGTTTCAGTTCCACCATGGGTTAATTTGACTATCTGTGAGTAAGTAGAATGACAGATAAACACACTGGGAAGTTAGATTTTACTGCAGATGTGATGGTAGAAGGCTTATGTCTAACAATTAGCACAAGGGCTTCAACAAAAAGTCATCCTGAACAGTGAAAGAAAACTATTTAACATATAAATTTAATTGAAAGGTGAGCTGTTTAATATACAATTAACTTGAGGAATTAGTATAAGCAGAATAAAAAGATGCTTAAAGATATAAATGAAATTTAATCCATGGTTGCGGTTACTGAGATAAAATTAAGAGGTCTATCCATCATTTTAGGTCTGGTGTCTGGAAGATACCTATATAATATTATTCTATCTATAACATAGCCTTTGATAGTTAAGTATCTGGGCATTTGATGACTTGTGAGTTCTGTCCTTGAAGCTGCCAGTCTTTGTCAGATGAAAGAAATGAAACTGAAATAGAGCAGCTGCTGTCTGTAAGAGCTGCCAGCTGATTAGCAGTCCCCTAATTTTTGTCTTTGAATGGGCAGTCTCTTTCATTATTAAATTTAATGCTTGCTGCTTCATGCTGCACATCTTCACCCAGTTAGAAGCAATTGGCAAATCATCATCTCTTTGTTGTATTTCCTGTGCCTGACTTGGTTTTGGGAAGGGCTGAGCACCAGACTGATGCCATGTCACTAGAGCAGCTCGGTAAGGTTTGCAGTCTGAACGCTAATCCGGTCTCGTCTGCAGTGAGTCTGTGTCCTGCACGTGCACGAACATGCTTTTGAGGAAGTTCAGGCTGGGATCCTAGCCTCTCTTTACCTAAAGGACAATGAAGACAGTTTCTTGGCTTTTCTCTGCCTTTTGACTTCTCAGTGTGTGAGGTGGAAGTTACAAGTACCTAATTTTGTTAGTTGCTTTGTCCACAATCAATGGGTTTAAGGAATAGCTTTAGTGAATAGGGTGTTATTTGTATTTAAGATGTTAATTACCATCTGAAATGTCTTGCTTCAAGAATTCTTGAGGTTGTTTTTTTCCCCAAGAAAAGTACTCAGCATAATTTGAGGCAATGCACATTATTTGTGTGGTAGGGAACACAGATGGTATGGGATTTTTTACATATGGAAAAGATTTTACGGTGTATGTTGCTGTGAGCATTTTGTGGTTCTTGCTCTGTCCAGGAACTGCCAGCCTTGTTGCTGTCACTGGGCAGTGTCCGAGTACCTTCACACATCCTTTTGTTGGACATGAATTGAGGATCTGCTTAGCAGCTCTTACACTGAGCTCCTGACAAAATGGGGCTGGTCTGTTCCATTCTTCCGGTGTAGGCTCTGCCCTTTGCCTTTTGAAGTTTTACAGGTTTGGGTTGGTTTAAGTTATGCTTTTTCAAAAAGAAATCATGCTGTATCACATGTATCATCAACCAGCTTGGCTCCTGCCATAGCAACAGAATGGCAAGAGTTTTTATGAGTTTAGGGATAGAGCAAAGGAGAGCAGGGATTATTTTGACATCGTGATGCAATCAGCTTAGCATGTACTTAACATCACAGCTAAGCTATATTAAAAGGCAGTGCCTGAGCTGGTAGTATATCACAGTGATCTTAAATTAAAGAAGGGCCTGGTGGATGATGTGGGCCTTCACCCTGTTCTTACCCCAGAAGTATCCAGTGCTGTTGCTTCAGGATTTCAGTTTGGGTTTTTTTCATCTTACCAGAGTCAAAACATTGTAGGTCCAGGTTTGGCCTAGATATTGGTGACTGGCCCTTTTAAATGACCACTGAAGACCTAATTGAACTTTTGCTGTCCTTCCAGCCTCAGTATTAATCGTAGAATGATCAACAGAATTGGTGATGCTTCCCTGCCCTCCTTAGAAGGTGATGTGCTACCAACAGTGAAAAGGAGGATATGTTTCGGAGACACTCCAACTCATGTTCTACTTGGTTATATCTAGGTATACATGTTGACTTTGTTGTGGGAGGGAAGCTCCATTTCCTGGGCTTTCAGCAGAGCCATGGGGCAGGAGTTAATAGGATCTTCTCTAATTATAGAAGCATGTCACACATAGTTCAGTTTGCTGTTACAGAGTGCAGTTTTTAAACCATGTGTTGAAAAAGTTGCAGTGTGCTGACTTGGTTTTTTTGATGTTGCTTTCTAGTGCTAGGCTATAAATAGAATTTGGTTTGTGATAGTGCAGGGAGAAAATTTGCTCTTTGTGTCCTTAAAAGCACCTTGTAAGTGACAAACTGCAAAGGAAATACTTTTGTGGCTGTGAAGTGAATGATCAGAATTAGGAAAGCAAGTTGTTTTTTGGTTCAGATTTACTTAGACAACTCTGAGGTGGCAACAATATATTTGTGGCCAGATAAAATTCTCATTCCTTCGTAAGTCAGATTTACCAGTCTGAGGGAGCATAATGGTGTGAGTGACTCCTGTTGGTCTCAAGGATGCTGCACTCTCTTAGTTAAAATGAAAATACTTCTTACGTCGTTATTCTATGATGTTAAACCATCTTCTACAATGACCTAAACGGAAGAAAAAATAAAAATTGATAGAATTAAGAACTAGGAAAAAAAACAAACAAAAAACCCAACCAAATGAAAGATTTTTGTGCAAAGCGACTAATTCCAAGGTAGAAGACAAGCCCCTTGTGATTAAAGTCTACTTTCCAAATATCGTAGAAGCTTGAAAGATTCATTCTTCTGTACAGGGAGGTATATGAAATTTAAATATCTGTAAACTACAGTTTGAAACATCATATGGCTTCTGAAATGTCTTCACTAGATGTTTGCTTCTGGATTTTGTTTAGGGTTGCATGTTTGGAGATGGGGAAAAAAAATCTAGGTGCCACTCTACAACTGACAGCCACTTTGTGACGTAGTTTACTGGGACAGGTACTAAAAACCTGCTTAAGTTGGCATCTTTGGCACTTTGCACTTCTGTCTAGAAGACTGACTGGAAAGTCATAACAGAGACCTACTTTTACAAATGCTGTGAAGAATTCATGAAGAGTTGGTCAGAATGAGTTTTAGTGTTCATTCGTAAAGCTTGAAAACTAACCTTCACACTACCTCTTCACTGCTTTTGAACTAGCTGAAATCCATGGAAACAGAGTGCATTTAAGGTTGTTGAGAAGTGATGTTTAGTTTATGCGCAGACTGTTCTTTCATCTGGATTAAAAACACTGACAAGATAATCCAACTGAGATCATAATCTTGTTTGTAGCTCTGATCTTGCATCACAGGAAATGCATCAGTGTTCAGGTGAGCACTGGTACACAAATAAAAGGTTTGGATAAAGGAGACTGTGAATGTCTCAAATGTTAAGACTGAATATGACAAATTAGGACTTTAAAGAGTTGCAGACTGAGGCAGAGGAGGAAATTTGAGAAAAGCATAGTCCTAGAAGCAGGGACAAACATGCAGGAATGTAAAACACAGGTGCCAGCAGCATGGTGCAGGGTCACTGTACACTGGGGCAGCTGGAAAATGAGCTGCTTGGGTGAAGATGTTTTCTCTGCACTTCAGCAAGTGCATCCACAGGGAGCACGTGGGGTTTGGCTTAATGGGCAAACTCTCCTCTGTCCTGAAGACAAAGGGTAGCAGGGCTGTTAGAGCTCCTGTACTGTTTTTGCTGGCTGGAGCTGCACAGGGAAGGTGAGCCTGGAGCAGCTGCAGCTTCTTGGCTAGATTGCTCGTGCCTGGTGGAAATGATTAGAAATCCCTGGTAAACCCCAGTGTGTGGTGAATCAGCTTCTGTCAGTCTTTGCCTTATGCTGTTCTGATACAGTGCAGACTGAGATACACTGCCTTCTCACTCTTTGCTCCGTTACTTTCTTGGCTAAGGTAGGGATATTTCATTGACTCTGAAACTTTTATTTTGGAGTTTTTTTACTTCTCGGGTTTTTTTCCCATTCACTACTGAATTTTCAATTGGAGGTTTTTCTAATAAGCAAAAGCTTTATATTGGAGATGCAGTTTCTCTGCCAAGGCACAGATTGTGTTACAGGAGCTTTTTTGGACGTGCATTATTTTGGTAGGGACTGGTGATTTGAATTATTGGTTGTATTTTTTTGATGAATTTTCTGTTCACCATACCTTTGGTCACTCAGAAGCATGCCAGGTAAAAGACATGTTAATGGACTTGTTTAACATGATCTTGGTGTCTGTCCTCACTGTAACTGGTGGTGTGTTTAATTGTTCCACCTCTAAGTCCAGCCAGTCATTGCCCACTGTTCAAACTGCTAATCATTTATCTGCCATCCTAGGGCTAAAGTGAGATGTGCTGGTAAGGCATGTGCAGGTGCAGATCCCTCAGTCCATTACAAGAATAAAGATACCCATTCCGAGACGTTTGTTATATAAGGTCATGGTTGGATTTACCAGGTAGAATTAAAGTCTCAGATTCTTAAAATTAATCTGGAGTCTCATCCTAGATCAGTCAGGTACCAGGCTCTAGGAAAGCTTTGGGCATTGATTTGTAGTTTGTGAATGAAGGAAGGTTAAAAGGAAGTTTCCCCTTACCACAAATGTTTGTTTTGTGGTGTTCAGAGAGCATTGAAGTTGGGAGCTCATGTAAGAAAGCAGTTCAAACTGAGAACCTTATACATAACTCTTGTTACACTGTCAGGGAAAAGTAAGGTGTAAAGGATAGGCTGAAAGACTCACACGTGAGCATAACTCTTCTACACCCCTGCCGTACATGTAGGACTTGGTTCAGATTTCAGGGCACATGGGTATATGTGTTCTGGGAGAGTTACTTTTTCTAAAATTAATTTTTCTTGGCTTTTTTCCTAGGATCACATGATTCTTTCAGCTACTGGGTTGATGAGAAATCTCCTGTGGGACCAGACCAAGCAACAGCCATCAAACGTTTGGCCAGAATTTCCTTGGTTAGAAAGATCATGAAGAAATGGTCAGTGACTCAAAATCTGACTTTCAAAGAGCAGTTGGAAGGTGGAATCCGCTACTTTGATCTTCGTGTATCTTCCAAACCTGGGGAAATAGGACAAGAGATTTACTTCATACATGGCTTGTTTGGCATCAAAGTATGGGATGGGCTGAAGGAGATGAATAGTTTTCTTGAGCAGCACCCCAAGGAAATAATCTTCTTGGATTTCAATCATTTCTATGCCATGGATGACAGCCATCACCACTTCTTGATCAACAGGATCCGCTCAGCATTTGAATCCAAACTTTGTTGTGTTGAATGTGTAGAATATGTGACGTTACTGTACATGTGGGAGAAGAAACACCAGGTAGGGAAAGGATGTTTAATGTTTTTCAAACCCAAAATGTTAAGATTTTAAAGAGACATGCTGGATGTAGCTCCCACCCACAAGTATTGGACAAAGGATGCTGCTGATGGTCAAGTTAAAGCCCACTAGGGCCTCCTTTATGTCGTGTGCATATTTCCCTCCATTTATGTGCAGCTGCGTATCCCCTCATCCATGATGTGGCCAGTCTGTGTCCTACTCCCAAGCACGTTTGTTCAGTAATTAAACCACAGTATCCTTGGAGCCTTGTTCTCTTCACAAATGGTTTTCTCTTCTGGAAGGGCAGGTAGTGCAGACTTGTGTTGGTGAGGATTTGATTAACTGTTGTCTTTCTGGCCAGTGTGGAGCATATAAGCTTTAGCATGACTAAGGTTATGGTACTGAATTTCTTACCTCCTTTGCAGCCATCCAGATCTGCAGAGGCGAGGTTAATGCCTCTTCTCTGTGGTAACTTTTCCCATAGGTACACAAAAACTGAGAATAGAAAAGGGTTTCAGCAGCAGCACATAATTCTTAAAATGGAATTGAGACGTTGAGGAATTGTTATGAACTGATGCTGTCAGTGCTAGGGTTCAAAATGAATTTCGTGTAAATGTGGGTGTTAATAAAAAGCATTGCCTCTTTGTGCTGTAGAGGAGCACCTTACAAGGTATATAATACGAACTTTGGATTTGACAGTTTTGCTGACAGCAGGACCAGCTTTGGCATCTCATGCAGCAAGTGTGAGCACCATGCCAGTCATGTGCCAGTCAGCACAGCACGCTTTAGCCTCTTAGTAGGAGGTACTCAGGAGATGGCAAAACTGCTAAAATCCTTAATTTCAAGTACAGATACAGTATTTTCTGGCAGTAAGAAGTTGCAATGCATTTAAGCTGAGCTCTTTAAATGGCAGAGGGAACTTTGTCATTTTAAGCTGATGACCCATAAAGCCTGAAGCAATCCTGTCCTCAAAGCTGAACAAAATGAACTCCATCTCCTTTGGCAATAGTGCGACAAATATACTGACACTTGTGACTCAGGGGCAACTTCTTTTTGCTTGGTCCTCTTCACTGCTATGCTAGCTGCAACAGTACTGTGTGAACATAAACCAATGCAACAGCCTGTTCAAATAAAAATATAGTAATAGTGAATGTTTTGTTTTGTTTTGTTTTTGTTTTGGTTTGTTTTTTTGTTCTGTTAGGTTCTCATATTTTACCACCACCCTTTATATCAGGAATATCCCTTCCTGTGGCCAGGTAATAAAATGCCAGCACCATGGGCTAATACAACTAATGTGCACAAACTGCTACAGTTCCTGGAGACCACACTTGGGGAACGAAGTCGTTATGGGACTTTCCATGTATCTCAAGCAATTCTCACACCTCAAGTGAAAACGATTGCGCGGCATCTAATTCGTGGTCTGAAGAACACACTTGTTCATAGGTAAGGACTTGTCTTGATTTTCTCAGTTCTTTACTTAACATGTCTCGTATTGAAAGAGGCACTGAGCAAGCAAGAAACTCGGAAATGTTTGCTTAGGCTTGCTGAAAGCATGCAGTTTTGCTCAGTACTGCTGTTCGTGAGAGATATTTGCAATTGTTAAAAATAAAGAATTAGTGAAAATAATAAAGTAGCAGAGTGTATATGTGTTCTCTCATAATTGGAACTTTTTCTGAATGTGATCTGATTTTGTAAAACGTGGGATGGATGTGTGGCTTCAAACCAATAATTTGTTTCAAATTGGCTGAAGTTGAATTTAGGGGGGTGAAAAAAGCTTGTGCCACAGGGGAAAATTGCTTATTTCTGGACTCAGTTTTGCATTTGTCCATACAAATGTCTCAATAATTTCAGTAATGGCCAGAGATGTATGACCTAGGGCAGTATTTTACCTTGTTTTTTTTTTGTGGGGAGCGGTCAAGGGGAGGCTTATCAAAAATTAGATTCACTATTTGACTTTTTATAATACCACTGACCATTGTGTAATTAATTTTCCTATGAGTAAGATCACTTTAAGAAGGTTTTGCTTTGATTAGCACGAAGTGCCAGCATATTTTAATAGCATTAACAACATGACCAGGATAGTTCCATATGATTTATTTTATGGAATTATCACCTTGTAGCCCATTTGCTAAAAATTACCAGAACTGTAAAAGTCCTCTTGGATATTAGGAAGAAATTCTTTACTGTGAGACTGGTGAGGCCCTGGCGCAGGTTGCCCAGAGAAGCTGTGGCTGCCTCATCCCTGGAAGTGTTCCGGGCCACATTGGGTTGGGCTCTGAGCAGCCTGGTCTCGTGGAAGGCGTCCCTGCAAATGGCAGGGGCTGTTGGAATGAGATCATATTTAAGGTCCTTTCCAACCCAGGCCATCCAGTGATTCTGTGAGTAAGAAAATCGCAGGTCAGGTGTAGATCTCGGGATTTTCATTGCCGTTGCTGTTCAGAGGCATTGGTGTGGCACAGCCCCGGCTGGAGCGCGCTGCTGCCGGGATTTGGTGTCGGGGCCGCGCTCGGCACCAGGTGGCGCTGGGGGCCCGCGGGCGCCGGGGCCGGGCGGGATTCCCGGGCCAGAACTCCCGAAGAGGCGTCGCGTTCCGTGGAATGGGCGGGCAGCTCTGTTTCAAGGGGCTCCGGGCACAGATCTGTGCTGTAAGCCGCTGTTAGCGGGAAGCCTGCCTTCAGTCCGTCCCTGTCCCTCATCCTTACCGCTTGTTTGCAAGTAAACCGAAAGTTGCAGATAGGTGCTGCTGTTTGCATAAGCACGGTTGCTTGTGTGCATTTGCACAAGCTAGCTGATACACAAATCTGTCTTTGCAGTTTTATGTAGCTGCCTGCCTTCTTGTATGAAAATTTTGCCCTGAATATGAATATTTGAGTGTTCTTGAGCTCTTGCTAAAGGAGGCTTGCAGCAAGTCACGCTTAGCTGGCTGAAGTCTGGTGTGTCCCCTGGCAGTAATTATGCCTTCATTCATGGTTCTTGTTAAGATTTTTTTATTGTCCTGATGTAGCACTAGTGGAGTGTTTTTAAGTTTTTTGGGTTTGTTTTTTTCTCTTCATCATCCTGTGAGCTAATTTGCTAGCCTACCATCTTCTCAAATAGCGTGTACATGTTACAGCACTAATCTAAATAATGCTAACATATTTAGCCATTTGTGTCTAAGTGCTGAAAAGCCTGGTGTTTCATGTTAGAGTGCAAAAAAGCTGGTGCAGACTCCTGACTTGCACCATATCCAAGAAATTATTTGAAATTTCTCCCCACGGTGGAATTTCTAACTTGATTTAACTCCATTCCTGACACACCTCTCCTTTCTCCAGTTACAGTGATGTGTAGCAGGATGTTCAACCCCTATGGAGCTGACAGCTTCATTCTAGGTTTGGTTTCCCTGACCCCATTGCTCTGGGTGGGTCTGGAGGCTGGAGAAAGTTTGGGAGAAATGCAGTGCGCTGCCTCCAACAACTTTTTCCCCGCCCACCCTGAGGCAGAGAAGGGCAGGGGAGCATCTTGGGCCAGGTATAGCCTTGCTTTGTGTTACACTGAAGTCTGCTGTGAAATTGAGCCTTTGACTTAAGGTGTGCTTGAGTGAAAACAAACCAAGGTGGGGAAAATTGTAGTGCAGTGTTAAATCCTGAAGCACAGACTGCCCAGTGAAAATAGAGGGGTTTTGTATGCCTGCTAGTTTGGACTGATGACTGACCAATATGTCTGTTTGAAAGCTAATGACCATGTGCTGTGTTACGCACTCGTCTCATCAGCCAGATGCATTTAGGGTGACAGCCAGGACCTGATCACAAATATGAGATAATGTATTTTGTAAACAGCATGTTGTGTTTGAAATGAGTAGAGTATGTATAGAAAAGTGCCTTTTTAAAAATGTTTAATTTTCTTTATTTCAATTTCTTTAGGAACCTGCCCATGATTTTGAATTGGGTGAAAGCACAGAAGCCTGGAGTTATGGGTGTTAACATAATTACATCAGACTTTGTGGAGCTGGTTGACTTTGCTGCTACAGTTATTGCATTAAACGACCTCCTTTTAGAAGAGGACGAATCTGCAACATAAATCCTGATTGTTGTGTCCCACTTGTGCTCCTTAGTGGACATCTTTGAACTATGCTAAATGTTTTACTTGTCAAGTGAAACCTATTGTAATCTCTCTTTATGAAAAACAGTTTCCTAGAGGAAACGTGATTACACATCACATACAGCTGGGTCCCTTCTCGTGGTGTCCTGTGGACCCAAGTGAATCGGGTGCTGTGTGAGTGCTGCTCTGTCTGTCTGTGCGTGCTCTGTTTGGCTGAGCTGTGCACACATCTGCTGCCGACAGGGCTGGCCTCTGGAGCAGATATACCCCATTGCGGTGCACATCTCCCTGGTGACCACGGCACCTCTGTGTGTGCGTCCTGCCCGCTTCCCATGGCCAGGGCTCACTCCAGGGATCGCTGCTGGTCCCACGGCAGCGTGACCAGGCTGGCCGGGGCAGCATTGTTCTTGGGCCACCTCTGGCATAGCTGGGCTCAGCTGGAGGCTGCTGCTGTGTTCATTATGCTGTTTTAGACACTACCTCTGACTTACTTGAAGAGACAATACTGCTGTTGTTCAGGGGGAAGCTGTTAACACTGTGTTAAATATCCAAACTGTCCTTTGGGCCTGAGAGGTGAAGGCTTGGCCCAGTCTTTCTTCTTGACCTCTTTATTTTACTTTATTACTTCAATACATTTATTACAACTGTGTTTAAGTGTGTTTCTTTCAGCATTAATTTCGAGAATATTTCAGTCTTCAAATTTTGAGGATTATAACTCAAGTCTGAATTCCTGTTTCCTGTGACATACAGGAAACATTCCTTTTCCTGAATTCCTGGGACATTTAGGAAACTACAGCATAACCTTTCCCTTTTACCTCATGGTCACTTGGGTTTTATTAATCCATCAGTTTTTCTTTGAGGAAAGTCTCTCACTCAGGCAGCCCTTCTCTGGAAGGAGGTGGGCCAAGTGGGGGCTCGCTCGATATTCAAAGAACTGGAGCTGACAGAGACTGCTCGAAGCCCAGATATTGAATCACTGTGATTTGCAATAGGACGGTGAATTCTGCAGTCAGACCTGAAGGCTGCACTTGTAGACAGAGAGCTGCAGCATTAAGGGAGAACTTCCTCCAGCCTTCATCTGCTTGTGACAGAGTAAGCAATAATCACACAAGCACAGGCAGGTGTCAGTACTGCTTCTTTCTGTAGTCATACTCATTTTTGTGCTGGTTCACAATGAAAAGGGACCATGTGTGTTTGAGCCAATGCAATCATATGTTGGTACTTATCAGCACTTAATTTACTAGCTGATAGTATCCTATGGTCTGATTTATCTTCATTTTTTTTTTTAAAGCACAAAAGGGACTGATTAGCAGATACTTCTCTGCTCGATCATCTTCCTAAAGCAACTATTGGTGCACTAATTATTCACAGATTATGAATTTATATTTATCTCTAAGCTTATTTATTATAGAATGGATTGTCTTTATATGTATTTAATTCAAAGGAAAAATTAACCTCCAGATTTATTATTTATTTTGTTGTTTTATCCTGCATCTGCCATCATGGTCTGACAGCTGTGAAAAATCCCTACCTTCCTTGTTTGCTTGTCACAACTCAGGAGAAACATAAAGGTTTGCAAACCTTCCATGTGAACCTTGGCCGAGTTCAGAGCAGACTGTAATCTGATTTATCTGTTGTTTGCATGGCTTTCATTAGAGTTCCTTGAATTTTTTAACTGAATCGTTTCTTGAAGGGATTTGGGGGTGGGGGAAGTGCCTATCACTACTGTGTTTATCCTTTCCTCTTGTGTCTCAGTGATAGGGGACAAGTCATAAAAATTAGGGTTTGGAACTATGCTCAGATTTCTAGTTTAAATACTTCCTTTTAAAACCACAGCAGAAGATTTTTATTGGCTTTGGTATTTTTTTTTCTTGTTGATGAAACTGTCAGAACCTGTTCTGAACAGTTCTGTTCAGTCTGCAAGGTTATTTAAAATACCTGGATTTTCCTTAGCTGAATTTTGTGTTTACTTTACTACTACTTTACTCATGGCCCCAACTGAAACTCCATGTGGGTTTGGTTTCAGTGGTTTTCTTCTGCAAATCGTCTTGGTGCTCAGAGCTCAGTGGAGTGTTAACACCGAGGTTGTGGGTTTGATCTCTGTATGGGCCATTCACTTCAGAGCTGGATTCATGACCCTTATGGGTCCCTTCCAACTCAGAATATTCTGTGATTCTCTAACTTGGCTTGAATTCCACTGAGGCAGAAGTAATACCTTTGCAAGGTTCCCTGCAGAACTGGAAGACAAAGCAAGGTGAAGTGAGTATGATGTTTGTATTTGATCCTTAATATATATATATATATTGACTATATATATATATCTGCCTCAGAAGAGACTTATCGGGCTTAACCAATATTTGTATTGTGTGTGCACAGTAATGACTGTCATTAGTCCTTCTGCTGAATTTATTTGAATAGAGATAGGATGGGCTCAGGGCTTTGGTTAGACATTTTTAAGTGCAAACTCAGAAGTTTCTCTAACACATTTTCTGTTAGCTCTTGCCTCTTGAAATAGAAAATAACATGCTGGGTGTTAAGAGTGTTAGTAGAGGGAAAAGAAACAGAAAATAGATTTAGTATTAATGGTTAAGTATGTGGGGGGAAAATGTTTCTGGAAGTTTGGCCTGTCAGAAGAGACTCGTGTGTTGTTTCAGAGCAGCGCTTGGTGGTGTGCTTCCAGTGTGAGCAGCCTGACAGTCTCAAATGGTGAGTTGGGCAATTGGCAGGTAACACTTGCCTGGGACATGACATGTCCCTGGGCTATTCTGGCCAGCATTCATGCTGGTGCTTAGAATTGGTCCTAGGGTTGTCCTAAACCATCCTAAGCAATATGAACTACCTTTTGTCTATTCTGTTACATAGAGCAAAGCTATCCATATAATGGGCTTATCTTGCTTACTCAACACCAAAACATATCCAGACTTCCTCATGCTTTGCAAAATGGAGCTCATCTAGGCTTGGACTTTGGGCTGTGGACTCTGTTTTCCAGCATTACAAAATTAAAAGGTGAGCTGGGCAGGAAGGGAGGATCAAGGAAGTAGTGCAGTGGTTTGCATCAAGTGCCCACATGGAAGGTGTGGCAGTGCTTAGCCCAGTTCTGGGCAGCAGAGTGGAGCAGGTCTGGCAGGTGAGTGACACTGAGGCACTTGGCCAAGTCTGGCCCCTGAGCAGTCTGCCCCTGAGATCAGCAAATAACAGCTTGCAAGGTCAGGATGTGTGAGCTTGAGGAGAGTAAGGATGGGTATGAGCACAGGAGAAGGCTGGGGGTTCTTACTGTTGATGTAGACGCACGTCTGGTGAATACAGTGGTTTTAGTCTCACTTGTATCTCCCCAAAGCAGTAGAGTTCACTTTTAAACAGGCTGGGTAGAAAACCTCCCAGAAGAATTGTTCTGACCTCTTGACCACTTGGTAGGTGCTGGAAGAGGAGATGCCAGAAAACAAGCAGCTGCTTGAGGCAAAGTGCTTAAACTGTGTATTCTTGAGTAATTACACATATGGTTTGTTATTACAGATTCAGGTTAGTTATACAGTGTTTTATGACTGTTGTTTCTCTTCCTGGTGTGCAGTCGGTGAATGCCAAGCACACTGGTGGCGTTCCTCTTCTCACACTGATTGCTGCTATGTGCAATTCAAGGGCATATTTGAGGCACAGTAGACCTCTGTGTGTATCCCTAATGGGAAGTAGTAGGGAGATGTTTGATATGGAGCATCTACGAGGTTTTTAGCTTTTTACTGTGTCCTGTAGGGGAAAATAAAGAGGAGTTAGTACTAGATTTTGCAGACTGACAATCTGTTGGCTTCTTACTTGGGGACTACTGTCATAATATATTGAACAGCATAGGGAAATGGTAGAGTCACCATCTCTGGAAGTGTTCAAAAATGTGTGGATATGGCCCTTGAGGATTTAGTTTAATAATGAAAACAGCAGTGATAGACTTTGGTGGTCTTGGAGGCCTTGTCCAACCTTAACAATTCTGTGATTCAGAGCAGAAATGCTGACTGCAAAAAGGCCCATATTCTGTTAAACAGCCTCTTTGGAGGAAAGAATAGGCAAATGGTGTCTTTGCTCCTAACACATACTGGGTTTTGCTGTTGGTACTGACTTAACTGAATGTTGGAGTTTGAAAAGCACCTGAACTGTAAGGTTGTAGAAAGACTTCGGAGCAGGGATTTTGGCTCAAACAGAAATAGGGCTTCTGCCAAGATGGTCATGTATTCTCATCTGGCTAAGCCTTTGGAAATACTTTCTTTGCATACCTGTCTCAGGTGTCAGAGTTCATTGATGCATCATTTAGCAGACCAGGGTTTAGGACTTAGATAGATAGATAGATAGAGGACATGGATATTTTGATTTAGAATTAGGTTGCCTATGGATGTCTGACTGAGCATGTGTGACTTGAGGTTTGCTTGAGTATGCACTGTTTAATATGACATCCATATGCTGTTTTTGTAAGACTTTCATCTTGGCTTGAACACATAGTTACCAAGCTCTAATAAGGATTGGTAACTATGCGTTACCAATACCAAATTTTTTGGTCAGATGACCACTGTTTAAGACCAAACTACAGGCAAATTTTCAATGCTTGTTAAAGCACAGAGAAATTGTCTATTGTGGGGAACAGAACTGACTCAAAAATTTATTTGAAGTATAGATCAGATCTAAATGCAGTCCTTCTGGCAGTGAGAAATAAGATTTTTTTTTTCTTCTTTGACAAATTCTTATTCCAGCTTGGGTTTTTAGCTCAACAGATGGGTAGAAGAGCCAGAGCATATGGTGAAGAGCAAATAAATTTTATGCTAAGGACATGTATGTAGGACTAACTGTGGTAAGAGTACGGTGATTTACTTAATGACACCTTTAATGGTAATCCTGTTAGCTCTTTGGTTTAGATTGTTAAATCAGTCTCTGTTTTGTATTAAAAATAATCAGTCCCACTAATTCAATCCATCTGTTCTGTTGAAGTGTGTTTACTTCTCTATGCATATTTATTTCTCTATAAGTCTTACCAAGTAAACTTTTAATTGTAGGGACTGGAATAGGACTGTCAACTTCAGAACGGTGTGCTGAATTTGCTTATCTTTTATATCCCTGAATATTTATGTATTGTGTGTTGTCCATATAAACAGTACTTCTCTTACCCTTTGTTAGACCTGTCGTACCATCTACATTGAACTGCAGTGTATTCTTAATTTTGAAAGAACTGTTGATCAGCACATCCTATATAAAAATAATTTAGATGGTTCTTTGATTTTTCTCAATATCAGATGTATTTTCCAGATGGATTTTTTTTTTATTTATACTGTGGAAGGGTGCAGAGGGGACCAGGTGAAGAAGAGTTATCAATTCTCAGTATTTATTTTGTGCAGTTTGTCTTCTTTTGGCAGTTTGTGCTTTACCCACCTGTCTGATTCAGTTTTGTGAAACCAGGATGCCTCATCTGAACTGCAGATAAATTTGGGGTTTACATCTGTTTCTTCTGCTTTATATCATCGGGGGTTTTAATCCTGAAAATAAAAAGTACAACTTGAGCTGATCATCTTTGTTGTGTGTTCTGTACTGCTGACTGTTTTGATACGTGATGATTACACTGTGAGTCAACTAACATCAGTTGAGCTCAGTAACTTCTCTGATGCAGAATGGTGTCGTTGGAGGCTGGTGTGGGGTTTTTTTGAGGTGCTACATCTTGCTGCACTTGTGTCCCCTGGGATAGTCAGACCCAGACAACATCCTTATATTTAGGATGTGCTGACAGCTTCTCAGTGCAAGTAGTAGTGCAAAGTGATTAGAAATCAGTGTGTGCTTGCACTTATGTGCACACACACTACATCTTTGCCTGACTGCACTGGGACAAAAGCATGCTAATCCATGGATCCAGTTCTATCGTGGAAGGCAAGTACGACTACTGTGCAGCCTCTACTGCTGTAATACAGGTGGTGAAGCTCCATTGTAATACTTGATCAGGAAACAAAGCATTGATAATGATTCCTGGAGCCTGGGCTAATGTCAGATGCTTGTAACCCAGTGAGATCAGACACACCCTTCTTTTGGGTTGCTTTCAGCGCACCTGTCTTGAAGACGTGGGAGTACTGGCAGTGGGGAAAGGGGGCAAATGGATGGCCCTGATTCCCTCATGTTTTCAGACAGTGGTGAACTGAGGGGGAGCTATCTGTAGATATGGGTTTTTTTAATCGTAAAGTTAGAGCTGGGAATTCGGAGCTTAATCACCACCTGTTGTCTCAGACCTCGAAGGAGGTGTTTGCAAACCAGCCTTCATTAGCAGTGACTCACACAAAGCTAACCAGTGGTGTCTAATGTCTGCAGTGTGCCGTAGGCAGGGAATGTGCCACTAGTTTTTTCAGAATATACCTATGCAGCGCGAGTCTAAAGTGACTGGCATAAGCTGCCAGTGTGTAAAAAGTTGATGGTTAAATAGCTTGGAGTGGCAGTGTGGCTTCCACCCCCCACCCCCATATACTGTTGCCCCAGGCCAGGAAAATTATGTACCTTAAAGGGGACTTCAGGTGCAAGAGTGAGCATGATTTCATCACATTGCTTCCCCAGGGGATTTAATGGATTTTTTTTTTCGGTCTCTTTTTTCAGCCTTTAGCAATGCTGGACAAGGTCACACATGTATACGTGTGCACATATATGCATGGAGTAAATTGTTATTTTGAAGCATATAATGAGACTGCAAAAACTAGAAGCATGTTCTGTGACAAATTTATGCACACCCTCTATACCGAGTTTCGCTGTTGTCACAAACCTGTGATTAGCTGTTCAAACAGAATCATTCCTGAATTGCATGTGTCTTATTATTTACCTCTTAGGGGATGCTGCTGAACCTGCATGCAGTTTTTTTAGCTGTGGAGGATAAACTCCTCCACGCTGTCTGAAGGACAGCCAGTTTGGAACCTGGTGTATGCTGCTGCCAGCAGCTCTCGTTCCACGTGTAGCTGGAAGGTGAGCAAAATGCTGGCAGGCTCTGGAGCTGAGTAATGGTAATGTCACTGATTCTTCTCTTCAGTTAGATGACACACCAGGCACTTGCATTAGACTAGAAGAGCATTTGACCAAAAAGCCTCTCTCCGATTTAAATGTACTAAGTGGGCTCAGTTTGTCATGCTCTTGGGTGAGCAGATGCTGGAAAAAGAAACCAAGTGAATTTTGAACTACTGCTGGTTGGTGAGCCCAGCTGCTCCTCTTGGGGATCAGGGTTTGATCCGCTCAGCTGATAGCAGTGCCACTGCCTGAAGTCAAGACAAAGTGGATTCTTCTGGAAAAGATGGTGAGTGTGACCAGGATCATTAACAGGTAACTTGCTGTATGGATAAGCTATTAGTACAATCACACTGAAAATCAACTTTCCCTCAGTTTAGGGATTTGTTGAAATTAAAAGCCAAATTTTCTTAGAGTAGAAAATGGCTTGTTGTTTTTGTTCTTTCTTGCATACCTCTTATCTGCAGTAGAAATAAAAATACCTTGGGGGAAGAACTTTGGGATGGTGCAGAGTCTGCTCAAGGGAGAAGCTACTGTCATACACATAGCTGTGTAGGTTTATATATGCAGGGTCAACAAAAATTTGGCCTCAGAGTCAGTTCCTTTCAGCAACCAGTGAGAACGCGTGCCCATGGCAGAACTGCTCACATGCCCAAATTTGTGGATTAACGTTTCCAACATAATCTGTGGGCTGAAATTGCATATGGCTGTAAACTGGGGAGTACTCCAGAGAGGTGAATGCTTCTCATACCTGCTTTGAGGTTATTTTTTGTTCTCAGTAGTTTAAAACAACCCTATTTGCTGCAAGATGTGATTTCTTAGCCTGGCTTCTAACTTAAAATTGGTGCAAGGGTAATTTTCTGCTGCCTTACCTGTAGTGGGCAATATCTTGGTGGAAGAAAGGAAGCAACTGGCAGTACCTTAGGCACTAGAGCATCAAGGGAGCTTAGCTGGTAGCTGCATAAAGTGGAAAGTGTATGGCACAATGCTAGCACAGACTGTCCCTTTATGATTGAGGCAGATGGATGAACCTTTAAAAGATTCTGGTGGCTCAGGAGATGCTGAATAATGTGTTGGTCTTCATGCAAAGGCTTGCAGGTTTCAGTGAAATGGCATAAAAGCTTGGCTGGTGTGTGCAAAGCCCAGATGGTACCTCATGCTTGGGTTTGAAAGGGTCATTTCTGTTTGACCAGGGTTGCAGGTGCAGTTGTTGTTTCATCTCTGTTATAATCATGAGGAAGTTTTGATACTGTTTGTGCAGATGCTGTTTGGGTGGCTCAGCAGAGGGACAGGCGAATGGCTGGCCCAGCCATGTCCCCCCAGCCCCTCACTTTATACTGTGGGACAGCATCTTGCCAGGTATGTTTGCAACTCTAATACCAAATTCCTCTTGGATTGGACATTTGTGAATGCAAAATACGGAAGAAATTGAGAGCTGAGTTATTTATATAGTGTTGCTTCTTGCAAATACTCTCTAAGAAAAGGAAAGCAAAACACTGCCTAGGAGGTGTTTCTCCCTGCATCAAAGTCATCCTTTGGCAGATTGGGTGCAGAAGAATACATTGTTTATTTGGTGAGGTCTGTGTAAATGAGAATTAAAGGTGGTAAAAATATTTTTCTTTAATTTTTTACTGAACATTCACTTTTCTTTTTGTTCATAGCTACTGAGCAAAGGGTTGGGTTTTGGTATTCCTGGGTTTTGGTATTCCTGGGTTTTCTTCCAGCTTGAAATAGCAAAACCTAATATCACGAATGTAAGAAAGAAACAAAAACCATCCAGAGAGGCTGGAGCAGTGAAAAGGGAGGAGGAAAAGTATGCAGCTGAGATAGTGCTGTAATTTGCCCTTTGGAACAGAAAACAAATATCTTGGTTTGGAACGCTTTTTTTTAGACAGAACAAATTATTACACGAAGTTCACTCTTTGAACCGCATCCAGTACAAAGTTCATTTGATACATTAAATGCAGTTCCACATTTGCAAAAAAGCTGGATTTTATTTGATTGCATCTTTTGAAAGGCTACACTGGCAGCAAATAAAATATGTGCCAGGCATTTCTCCTGAGGAAAATAACAATTGCTACTCTCTCAGCCTAAATATCTCAAATGCTAACACTTTTGGTTCTTTTTCTCTAATTATGCTTTTCTTGAATCATGATTTGAACTCCAAAGCATTAGAAGCAGCCAACTCATCCCGTGTGATAGTGGATAGTGCTGGGAAATGTGCTTTGGTCATTGCCAAAACAAAAAATAAGTAAGCGTGTATTGCAAAGATAATCCTCTTCTGGCCCTCCATCAATCTGTCTTGAGCACTGCCCTTAGTAACAGGGTTGTCTGAGGATGAATGACACAGGCTGCCTCACCAGGCTGACTCCTCTGCTGTGCACCATAACCACGTACAGGGAGTGATAAGCTGGCATTTCCCAAGGCTGGTTTTCCCCCTGTCTGCTGGGTGTGTTCACTGTGCAGGCATGCACGATGCTGGCACAAACACTTGAAGCCAGACATATCCTTCCAGGCTTTAAGATCCAGAATGAATCTGAAACTCAGGGTAGGTTTCCTGAAATATGTCCACAAAGGAAGAGCAAGGCTGCTGCAAGAAGAGTTACGCTAGCAGAGTCTATGTAATTTGGAGGATCCTAGAAATTCCTACCACATAATTGCTTGTTTACACAGTGCTAATTCTGGGAAAAGTTTTGGTGGTTCCAAATTGGGAGGGAGAATTGGGATTGTTCAGCCTGGAAAAGAGAAGGCTTTGGGTGGCACAATTGTGGCCTTCCAGCACTTGAAGGGAACCTATGAGAAAGATGGAGAGGGACTTTCTATAAGAACAGGTAGTGACAGGACCAGGGGCAATGACTTGAAACTGCCAGTAGGTTTACATCAGACACTAGGAAGAAATTCTTTACTGTGAGGGGGGTGAGGCTCTGGCTGCCCAGAGAAGCTGTGGCTGCCCCATCCCTGGAAGTGTTCAAGGCCAGGTTCAATGAGGCCTTGAGCAACCTGGTCTAGTGAAAGGTGTCCCTGCCTGTGGCAGGGGGAGTTGGAATTACACGTGCTTTAAGGTCCCCTCTACCCCAAGCCATTCTATGATCTTCATATCATTTGGATTTTGTGCACAAAGGAGATTGCTTTCTCAGATGGTTATTTGACTGTCATCTCCTGGAAAGGTTTACTAAAAACTAAGCTACGAAAAAGTTGCTTGTTTATGGCAATAAACTAGATAATTACAATCTTGTCTTCTTGCATTTATTGCCAAGAACAAGAACTTTTAAGTAGCTTAATTTCCCTTCCACGTGTTCCTTCCTCCTGTCTTGAGGCTAAGTTTGTCCCCTTTCCAAGGCCGAAGGATAATGTAGGCAGCATTAATAAATGCACCAGGGAACTGGCTTCTCAAGATCAGGATTATAGTGCAGCACTGTTTACCCAAAACTGAAATGAAAGACTTGGCCAGAGAATTTGTTCTCTGCTCTGTTACGATCCTGTGACTCTTGGAGCAGGAGAGGCTGTAGAGGCTGTTAGAGCAAGGTTTTTAGCAGAAAATGAGGAAAACAGCTGAAAATCAAACTTCCAGAGGACACTGGAGTACCCACTAACCCTGTGTGCTTTTGTAGATGGCTAACAACCAATCAGCTTGAAATCCCTGTTTTCGTGCCCCACTAGCTGTGAGTAGTTGGTTAGGGCACTTTAGAAAAGATGAGAAGAAAAATCCTTCTTACTGTCCTTATGCCTACTGAAGTGCAGTATTTAGTAGACAGGTCTGTGCTGCTGTCCCCCTGCTTCTCGGGGGGCATGGGCTGGCAGATGCCCAGGCTCACCAGTGTGTCCCAGGTGCCAGCCATGTGTTCTGCTGTTGTTGTTGTGCAGTTGCCCCGTCCTGTTCCTGGGACCTTGCTTTGGGAGCTGGAATGGCTTTAGCCGTTGTCACACACTCTTTGTGCCTGCGGAATGGATAGGCAGGCTTTCTTTCATGGGTCTCAAGCCTTGCCAAAACTACAAAAAGTTTTGGAAGTGGCAAACTGAAAAACTTGTGTTATTATGTTTGTTTAGAAGAAAACAGCGACTGCCTTCTCGAACGTTGCGGAAGACAGTGGTGATCATTATAGCAGCCGAGATGACAGAGGTGTTGCACTACATCTATTAAAGCCTGAGGAACATTCCTGCTCTAGTGCTGAGGACTGCAAATCCATAGCCTGACACAGGCACTTGTCTGAGCAGACCGAAACCAAACTCCCACGTAAAGACTCAAGAACACCCTCTGTGAAATGCTGGGGTGCTGTCTCACCTGGCTCTTCCTGTGCCACACCTCCCTGGGGAATTCGGACCTCCAGGGTCAAACTTAGGCTCAAGCATGTGTTTTGAGATACCATCTCTAACATTTAAGGGCACCACACCTTATTCCTTCTTTTCTTTAAGACTCCTGGATGTGGTAGGACAGGAGAAGATTGAGCAGACACTACCTGCTGGCCTATCTCAAGCTCATGCTTAGATCTCTGTCTCATTTCTGTCTTGCTAAATTCCTGTTGATCAGAGTCAATTTGCTCTGTCCAGCAAGTCTCATCATTAATGCTGAACTGCAGTTCCTTTCCTAACTCAAAGGTAGCTGGCACATGTAACCGTGTCCCCCATCAGAGTTTAATGAAGTATGGCTTTCTGGCTCTAAGCTGAGACTGTATTCAGACTGATTGGGTATTTTCCAGATCCGATTGGTCTAGGAATAGTGTTGAAAGCTGCTTTTTAGTTTCAAAACACTTAACTATCCTACTAAATTATTAGCATTGGCAAGATACCACCAAGTGGGACAGAGTCCAGTTCCGGTGAGGTGGTGGAACTGCTCTCTTGCTTGGGTGGTTTTTATTGAATAACAGCCACAAAGGACACCTAATACTCGTCCAAGTTTTTCCTCCTGATCACATGGGAGCAGGATGTATAAATAGCATCGAGTTTGAGGGAAATGTGGGCTCTTCTCTCCCATGCTTTTCTCTTTTGTGTGTGCCAAGTTAAGGAAGAGGAGAATTCAGAAAATGCAAGGAATTCTCATTTCATTTTTCTCCTTGCTTGTTTTAAAGTGCCAGAGTGAGAAGCCAGTGCCTTAATATGTCTTCTATTTATTACCCCATGACATACTTCATTGTGATTTTGATACCTGGAGAGGGAACATCCTCCCCCAGGAGTATTTTGGACTCCTGTTATTGTATTTGCTGATGTTTGTAAAACTCCATTTGCTGTCCTGTCTGTTAGTTGTTCTGTTTCAACACACCTTTAGCTGACCTATGCTCTAGAGAACTGTTAAACATTGCAGGCATGCTTGAGGAAGGAAACTAATCTTTCTTTCAACTTGGAGTGCAGCACTTAAACTCCCTGGTGTGGCAGAAGGAGCAGTATATGTGCTGTGGGTGGTGCTAAACCGGTTTCAAGAGAGCTGGGAATGGCATGAAGTGTGGAACAAAAAACTTTATGCTGTGATGGGATGGATAAGTTAGCATCTATGTGCTGGCAGACTTTGTTGTATGGGGGTGTTAGAGCTTTAAAAGCATTGTGGGCTATGGAAGGAGCACTTTGGAAAGTCTTTGAGCCCCAGCAATGCCTCTGCCTTGGAGAAGGCAAAGGAGAAGGTCACCAGAGACGGTTAATAAAGCTTTAGCTGCTGAGCTCACTAAACATTCTTCCAGTTCAATGGCCTATGCAGAATGATGTGTTTAGTCAATGTTTAATTCCTAAGCAACAAATGATGATTGTCATGCTAGAAGGTGCTTGTGGTGTTGACTGAAGCAATGGAGGCCAAGGATTAAAAAGGTCGTGCTGGGAGATCACTTCAGCAGCCTCAAAGCTCTCACCTCTAGGTCAGGTCCCTTCTCAGCAGGAGAAAACAAGGAGAAGTTCATGCTGCCTTAAGGCCAAAAAAGGTTTTCCTATAAGAAAACAAACCAGCCGTTAAAAAAAAATTGTCTGTAGGAAACAAAACAAAGGGAAACGTGAACTGTGGATAGCTGAGGGAAGGCAGGGGAAAGCAGGAAATTAAGAGACATTTACTCTTGCCCTGGTGATGGGAGAGCGGGAGTGGAGCAGGTCAGCAGAGGCAGGCTGTGCCTGACAGCAAGAAGGGAGAGGGGCAGCAGCTGTTTGTATATACAAGGGGCTGCTTTGTGGGCTGTTTGTATGGTTCAGATCTGGAGAAGAGATGAGAGAGGACTGCAAACAATGCCTTCATGGAGCAGGAGAAGACCTGGATGGGATGTCAGGCAGAAAACTCAAGAAACTTTCTTGTTGGATGCGTCAGAAATGAGAAGAGCCCTCTCAGCTGAGAGCCTCTAACCCTGTCTTACCTTCACCCTTCTCCAAGATCTAGTTGTCAAGGCCTGGCCCCTGGGCTCTGAGCAGCCACCAGGGCTGTTTATCTCCAAGGCTGGCCTGGTTTTGTCTGAAGCTGCTTTATCCAAGGATTCTGTTAATTCAAGTTTAAGGGGGGGCAGGCGACATGTGACATTCCTGCCTCCTATGAAACTGACTCAAAGCGTGTAAAGTTTACAAGTCTGTTTATAAAGTTTGGCCCAGGGCAAAGGGACTGGCTTGGTTGTTTCCTACATATAGCAGTTCACTTCTGTATCAGTTCTGGGAGGATTGGGATGATTTGTCCTTTATTGTTCTTTATTTTCCATGCTTTATACATCAACACGCATAATAGCAATTATTGTGAGCTTTTCCAACTCTGCTGGATAAAGTACATGGAGATGCTGTGATACAGACAGACAAAGAGAAAGTGCTGTTCAAACCACTGCACTTTCCAGGTTGTGACTCAGTCTTTGGGATTGCTTTGTCTTAAAGACAGATAGAGCTGTAACCAATTTTTTGGTTGTTGTTAGGCTATTACTGAGCCTGGACATGTGTAATGCAGACCAGAGTTCTGCTTCAGTTTTAGGAGATTAAGGCAAGATTGAGTAGATTTTCTTTGATCTACCAAGACCTCCACTGCTGATCTACTAAGAGAGAGCAAGACTGCAAGCTAATATAAGGGCTCACTTGTGGCTGGGACACACTGCTTCTTCTATACTGGATGTTGACCCCAGCATTGATTTACTGGGCACCAGGAATAAATTTTTGCCCACAGAATTTCCAGCTGCAAGATGGGTTTAGTTCTAAATTACTGATCTGTGCTGATTTCAGTCATGGCAATGATTAATTTTGTTGATGAATTAATGGTTTTGTAAACTTGTAGGGCAGCTCTGCAAAAGTAGTTGTTTATGAGGTATTTGCTGGTTTTCCTTTTCAAATTTCATGCTGTTTACCTTGAGAATGAAGAATGAATGCTGTATAAAAGTGGCATGTCCTATGAGCCAGTATTACTTTGCTCAGAGTGCTAGCAGGGTTGAGCTGTTCCAGCAGTAAGGGTGCACATTCCAAAACAATTAGAACAGTTTCATAAGTAAATACTGCTCAGCAGCTGATAAAATGCCTTTCAGATGTCTTCGTAAAACAGATTCAGGTGACCAGTAAAGAACTACTTTCTTTAATCTTTGCAGTCAAATGTGAAAATACTTATTTTGATTCTTGACAGCTATTTCATTTTTAAATTGCTGTGAATTGGAAGTAGTTCATTTGTCTTGTTGAAATAGTGTGCAACTGAGTCACAGGGAAAAGAAATGGTGACAATCATGGATTCCCCACCCTGTGTGCTTCATCAGGGTCTCTGCCCTCTCTGAGCGTAACCACACATTGAAATCGTTTGATGCTTGGCTTACTGTGAGTGTAAAAACTTCTAGGGAGGAGCAAGAACAAGTGGGAGGGTGGAAACCAAAAAAAAGGAGGGTTTCCTCTGCCTGTAAACTGGTGTACAAAATTGCAATTCATCTGAGAGGCTCTGCAAACTAAAGCATGCCTGTTTTCTGCTTAGAACAAGCATGGCTTCAAGCTGCAGCACTGATTCCCAAATTTCTTGGACCAGCTTTTACCCAAATTGTCCCTTGTCACAGAGCTTTGAATTCGCAACCGCAGAACAGGGGTGTTGTCTCCAGGCCCCTTTGCAGGCCCACCACCTATCTGTATTTCCAGCTGTGAGAACCCCTGCCCTAGGGCACCCTTTGGGTAAACGCATAGGATGTTGCCCATTACGTACTCCAAGACCAAAGCTAAAAATCTTTTTTCCAGACATATTCTTTCAGAAACTAAATAAAACAGTCTTTTAGATGTGGGTTTGCTCTTCTCTTTTGTTACCCCCGTTTTCTTGATTTGCTTTCTTTACTATCTTTTATACCTCTTGGCTAGTGTTACTTTCTGGGGATTGTTTCCTTTTGTTGAATCATAAAAGAATGTGAGTTGGGATGGACTTTTAAAGGCCATCTAGCCAAAAACCCCTGGAATAAGCAGGGACGTCCTCAACCAGACCAGGTTGCTCAGAGGCCTGTCTAGCCTGACCTTGAATGTTTCCAAGAATGAGGCATCCACCACCTTTCTGGGCAACCTGCTCCAGTGTTTTATCACACTCATTATAATAAAATTTGCTCTTTATAGCTGTTCTAAATCAACCTTCTCGTTTAAAACCATCACCCCTCATCCCATCTCAGGATAGGATGCCCTATCCTGTTAACAGGCAGGCCCTGCTAAAAAGTTTGTCTTATCTTTCTCAGAATCAGAGAATCATCAAGGCTGGAAGAGACCTCTAAAATGATCAAGTCCAGCCATTAACCCAGCACTGCTAAGACCCCTTTAAGTAGTGAAAGGCTGCTCTAAGGCTTCCCCAAAGCCTTCTTTTCCCAGGAAGAGCAACCATGACTCTTTGCATATCCTCACACGAGGGGGGGTGCTCCAGCCCTTAGATCATCTTCATGTCTCCTCTGGATCCCCTCCAACAGGCCCATGTTGTTTCTGTGCTGAAGTCCACATGGCTGCTTTGGGAAGGATGGATAGAACCCTATGCAGGGATAGGTTTTTTTCAAACATTTTGTGTCTGGAGTGTTGTTGTGATGAGTTACATCAGAAGGCAGGCAAGGGGGAAGGCAGGACACTCACTGGAAACTCCAATTGCAAGGATGAAGGAGGCCAAACATGTGAAGGGTGAGTAGGGCTGAGTGCAGAGCCTAAAGGGCTATAGAGAGTGGAGGTGGGCCTCAAGCAAAGCCAGCTGAAGTTCAGCCTGGACAGTGCATGAGCCAAACCCTGAATCTGTTTATTTTGACTGGGTAACTTAAGACCTGCACTTGGACACTGTGATCCAGGCCCTGGCCAAGCACATGGAGCATTAGCCTGTGTGAGTATGAGGAAGAAATAATCAGCTTTGGCAATCCAAGTCCCAAGCCTGTCATATAAGCACACCCTGAACTTTAAACATATGTGTAGCCGTGTTTCCAGGACAGCATTTGAAAACGTGTCCTCACTCCAATCCTTCACCCTGATGAAGAAAACACAATTTATAAAGAAGATTTTAAGCATAAAGTTGCCTTTTGTTCTGTACTGTACTGGAGCACGCAGATAGCAATCATACACAAAGATCTATTTAATTTCATTTACTTACATTTAGCAGAAGTAGAACTAGCATTGGTCTGGGGGGTTTTTTGTGTGTGTTTGTGTGTCGGTCTCGTTCTGTTCTGATGTGGTTTTCCTGGGGATGGTTGTATGTGATGTGGTAGCATGAGAATTGTCAGTCAAAGAACTGGGCTTGGCAGTTTCCTGTGGATATCCAGGAGGTTGCTGATGGCATGTATCTGGCGAGCTTCCAGATGTGATCAACTGTCAGAAGATATTTCTCCTGACTCTTGCCCAGATGCTTTCCTCCTCTTGCTATTCCTTCAAGCTTTCTTCCAAAACAGCACCTCATACTTACAGCTGGTAAAGCCCATTTCTGCTGGAAAACTTGGCCAGCTCTGTAGAGTTCCTGGAGCCTGATGTGATATCCAGGTAAGTCAAATCCACTTTTTATCTTCCTGCCTCCCAAGTCTAAATATAAAAATCTGTGCTACCATGTGGTCTTTCTTTCAAAATCCCAAGTTAAACTAAATACGGAATCTTGTTGATTGTGCTATGAAATCGTATTTATGGCATGATTATCTTACTCAGCTAGATTCAGCTTTTTTAAAATAAACAACAAACCAAATATTTCCAGAATGAGGTGACTAAAGCTTTCCAATACCTCTGGGGTCTTCAGTTCAGAAGAAGTGTCCTGATCCTGGTTTGCTGTGAGTCAAAACCTAAACAAAATCATTAGGTTAACCTTACTTCCACCACTGATCTCCGCTATGTTAGAGGCAAAGGTACAAATTTTACCTGGATTATTTACCTGGAAGAGATTTAAAGGAACTTCTTCTATTTGGAAACCTTGTGGAAAAAGTAAGAGGAAGCTTCAATAATTCTATGTTTAGTTTCAATCTGGAGTCAGAGCCTTCGTAGTATTTTCTGGCTTTGGTTTGGAAAGGGAGCTGTTTTGGCCATCGGCCAGCTGGCACAGGGGTAGCTTTCAGCCCTCCCCATGGAGCCCTGCTCTCTGCAGGTCAGCAGCTGAGCCACAGAGTCTGGCCACAGGCAGCAGAGTTGGGTCCTGGCCAACTTGGCGTGCTACAGCCCTGCTGGGTAAGGGTGCAGCTGGCCAAGAACTGAACCTCCGGGAATCAGGGACAGGGCCTACCTCTGCCTCCCTTGGGAGGGTGCTGGTGCTTCATACGAGCATTGGTGTGGCAGGAAGGAGGTGTCTCCATCATTCAGGACTGGATGGGAGGATTTCTGTGTCTCTGTTTCCTAATCCTACGCTGAGTGGAACAGGGTTGAAATCTGCAGCAGAATTAGCTCTGAGTCACAGAATCACTAGGTTGGAAGAGACCTTCAAGATCATCGAGTCCAACCCATGCCCTAACCTCAACTAAACCATAGCATCAAGCACCACATCCAATCTCTTTTTGAACACATCCAGGGATAGTGACTCCACCACCTCCCTGGGCAGACGATTCCAGTACCTTACCACTCTTTCTGTAAAAAACTTTCTCCTAATATCCAACCTATATTTTCCTTGCCACAGCTTAAGACTTAAGACTGTGTCCTCTCGTTCTATCAGTTGCTGCCTGGAGAAAGAGACCGACCCCCACCTGACTACAGCCACCTTTCAGGTAGCTGTAGAGAGTGATAAGGTCACCTCTGAGTCTCCTTTTCTCCAGGCTAAACAACTCCAGCTCCCTCAGCCGTTCCTTATAGGGCTTGTGTTCCAAGCCCCTCACCAGCCTTGTTGCCCTTCTCTGCATGCATCCAAGAATCTCAACATCCTTCCTGAACTGAAGGGCCCAGAACTGGACACAGTACTCAAGGTGTGGCCTCACCAGTGCCGAGTACAGGGGAAGAATGACTTCCCTGGTCCTGCTGGCCTCACTATTCCTGATACAGGCCAGGATGCCGTTGGCCTTCTTGGCTGCCAGGGCACACTGCTGGCTCATGTTCAATTGGCTGTCGATCAGTACCCCCAGGTCCCTTTCTGCCTGGGCACTGTCCAGCCACTCTGTCCCCAGCTTATAGCATTGCAGGGGGTTATTGTGACCAAAATGCAGGACCCGGCACTTGGACTTGTTGAACTTCATCTTATTGGACTCTGCCCATCTATCCAGCCGTTCTAGGTCCCTTTGCAGAGCCCTCCTACCCTCCAACAGATCGACACATGCTCCCAGCTTAGTGTCGTCTGCGAATTTACTAACGATAGACTCAATGCCCTCATCCATGTCATCGATAAAAATCTTAAACAAAACTGGTCCCAGCACAGACCCCTGAGGGACACCGCTAGTGACTGGTCGCCAGCTGGATGCAGCACTGTTCACCACCACTCTCTGGGCCCGGCCACCCAGCCAGTTCCTAACCCAGTGAAGAGTGCTCCTGTCCAAGCCATGGGCTGCCAGCTTTTCCAGGAGGATGCTGTGGGAGACAGTGTCAAAGGCCTTGCTGAAGTCCAAATAGACAACATCCACAGCCTTTCCTGCATCCAACAGGCGGGTCACCTGGTCATAAAAGGAGACCAGGTTGGTCAAACATGACCTACCCCTCCTAAACCCATGCTGGCTAGGTCTGATCCCCTGGCCATCCTGTAGGTGCTGCGTGATAGCACTCAATATAAACTGTTCCATAACCTTACCAGGTACTGAGGTCAGGCTAACTGGCCTGTAATTGCCAGGATCCTCCTTCCTACCCTTTTTATGAATGGGCGTCACATTGGCCAGCTTCCAGTCATCTGGAACCTCACCAGTGAGCCAGGACTGTTGCTAAATGATGGAGAGCAGCTTCTGAGTGATATTCAGACTGTTAAAAAAATTTAAAAGTCCTGTTATGTTCTTAAAATCCATGTGTTCTTACCTACTTCAAAGCTGTTGTGCTGGCATGACCAGCAGACCTGTGTGATCCCATGTGATGAGCAATGTGATTCACCTGCAGAGGAGGAGCCTCCAAAGTCCTCTTATGCTATAGAAAAATAGAATCATAGAATGGTTCAGGTTGGAAGGGACCTTAAAGATAATTTAGTTTCAACACCCGTGCTATGGGCAGGGATGCCACCCACTAGACCTTGTTGCTCAGGACCCCATCCAACATGGCCTTGAACACTGCCAGGGATGGGGCACCCACAACTTCCCTAGGCAGCCTGTTCCACTGCCTTGCCACCCTCACAGGAAACAGTTTCTTCTTAATGTCTAATCTAAACCTGCTCTCTTCCAGTTTAAACCATTGCCCTTTGTCCTGTCACTATCTGCCCATATAAAAACTCCCTCTCCCTCCTTCTTATAAGCCTCCATAAGGTACCGGAAGGCTGCCATGAGGTGTTCCTTGAGGCTTTCTCTTCTCCAGGCTAAACAGCCCCAGCTCTCTCAGCCTGTCTTTGTAGGAGAGGTGCTCCATCCCTCTGATCATCTTCATGGCCTTCCTCTGGATTTGCTCCAACAGGCCAATGCCTTTTTCTGTGGTGGGGACCTCAAAGATGGATGCAGTTCTCCAGGTGGGATCTCACAAGGGAAGAATCCTCTCCCCTGACCTGCTGGCCAGGCTGCTTTGGATGCAGCCCAAGATGTGTTTGGCTTTCTGGGCTGTGAGAGGCACATTGCCAGGTCATGTCCAGTTTATTGTCCATGAGAACCTGCAAGTCCTTCTCCGCAGGGCTGCTCTCAACGATTTCTTCTTCCAGTCTGTGCTTTTGTCTGGGATTGCCCAATACTCCATCACTTGAAACCTGCATGGTCCTGCTGGATCAACGCTGCTGTTTTGTTCTTTGCTGTGGGCCACAGTCTTGACCTCAGATACAAAAGTGTGTGGTGAGATCTGCAGCTTTGGAAGTCTGAATGTGGTGACCCGGGCTAAACCTGGCCTGTGTTCCTTGTGCCTTGTATGCAAAAGGTAAATCTTTTGCGTTTTTAAACTTGTTGGTTTTCCACTTTGTTATGTTTCTGTTTGAATTGTTTCCTGGGAAAGAGAATGTTAAAGGCTGCTCTTTCACCTTTAATTCGGTAAAGTAGGCTGAGTGCTGCTAATATGACAATGCTTAAAGGGATTAGTTAGCACATTAACAGTTTCAGTTGCTAATCTCCTGTAGAACACAGAGGTTTGGAAGGAAATAACTGTTTCTCTCTAGTGACTTTGAATTGCTTGTTCTGCATGGATACAGGTATTTCCTCAGTCTCTGCAGAAGGCTAGCAGGCAGTGTGCTGAGGTAACGGATGGTGTGATGCTTCCACAGAAATTGGTAGTCAGCTGAGGTGCTGAGTCAGCATTAAAATCATCCCATGGAAGACCATCCTGGTCATGAGCAAAAATGTAACATGCTTTATGGCATGGCAATGTCTTCACTTCTCAGGAAAGCCAAGAGCAGCTTCTCAGTCACACAAGGCCCGCAATGCCTAATCACTTCTCATGACTCCTCACTAAGTTAGAACAAATAGCAAAAATTAATTTCTTCTGAGTTTCTGCTTTAACTTCCAGCTTGTTGAAAAATCTGCTTCCTACACCCTCTTGAATGATGACTTGGTCTATGCATGCATGATCTACATGGTGTTTCTTTGCATTTGCTCTATGCATACACATTTTTCAGCTGGAATGGTAGGAAACTGCTCAATTTTCCCCACGTCCTAGATGCTTGTAATTTCAATGCACATTGATAACGGGGATCTTGAACCTCTGAGTTCCTGTGAAACAGCTTCCTGCTTCTCAGATGTGGCAGGTCACGAAGCAGAGTGCTGGAGGACAAGATGTACTTGTGATGGAAGATGGACAGAGGAAAATGAAGTCAGAGTTCCCTCCTTAAGGAAGTCTTTGCAAAGGTGTTTACATGTAGACACAAGTTATTCATCCTATCTCTACTGCCTTAAATGTGTAATGTTTTTTTCCACTGGAGAAACAGACATCTCTGCCTACTCCTTCAGAAGGAAGGTAGTGAAGTTCAGTGGGAGGTCAGAATTAAAATCCTCTTGAGATGTGCAGGGTGTTATGTAACCTACTGGATTCCCTCTCATGTGCATTTCAGAAGAGTGTTTGCCTGTAACCCAGAGAATGTCCAATCAGTATCTCTTGATGAATTGCACCATTTTTATTTTGGGTGAAGCTTTAACACTGTTTTTTTCAATATTGTTTCCTGTTTCTCCTCTTCCCCGTGGTCTCCTACTACTTCATCTCCTTAAAGCTCACCTGTGTTCCAAAATACTTCATTGGAAATTAAGTATTCAGGGAAAAGTGATAAAATAAAGGCCTTGCAGCACCTTCTGATGTTTAACAAAATGTTAACAAATGTCAAAATGACTCCTGAAAGCTGTGGGCAATTGCAGGCCAGGTCTACATTTTTCAAATTCTTACTTTACCTTATTTGGCCATGCAAAATGGGATCCAGCAGTCCCCAGGGATTTGGCTGCGCAGAGATCAGGCTTTGTTAAGAAGAAAGTATGTGTTTTTTCCTTGGGAGACACATGGCTAAATACGGGCTGTGTTAATAACAAATGAGTCTGTTTGCTGGCAGAGTTACAGATTCCCAATGTCCCTCAAGTTAAAAAGGCAGGCACACAGCAGCCCTCTAGCATCAAGCTCCTTTGACTGCGACTGTATTGAAGGGTGGGGGGAGTGGAGGGATGTGCCAACATTGACAGTCATGGAACTTGTCTTGATTTTAGTGGGAAGTAGTTTGGGTACAAAACAGCTACAGCTGTCCAAAACAACTTGAAATGAAACCCAACAGGTCAGAGAATCAGAGTTGATTGATTTTTGTGAGCTGAGACTGTATGTCATCTTTTTTCTTTTTTGCAAAATTTTTCTTTTTTTAAATAGTCTTTCCTATGAACAACAATTCATCTGAAAAAAAAAAGTGGATAAAACAAGCTGGCCAAATAATATGCATAGTTTTAGGGAATAAATATTGACTTAGGATCTGATATTGGTCAAGTGGTATGTTTGAGGTGTGCCCTATAAAATGTAGCTCTTGGGACAGGAGTGGTATCAGATCAAACACCTCTGCTGACTGCGGGTTTTATTTACCTGTTCACAAGGGTTCACCTCAGTGCTTTGTTAGGCATGAAACCTGTTGATACTTGGGCTGAGGTGAAGAGTGTAAGGTGGACAGCAATGGAGAAGCGTTGATGTATTAAAGTATGTGTTGCATAAAGCAGTAACTATATAACCACTTTTTTAAAATCTAACAAGAAGTTGAAGAACTCTTGCAGGAACAGGGGGAAGGTGTCAGGGAGCTATCCAGGACCAAGGCAGATGTTAAGAAAAATAGGTAGGTAGTTAAACAGCTCCTACTGCTTACTTGGGTACTGCTGACGGGACAATATGAGCTAGATCCTCTTGCTAGTTGAGCAGTTTTAGCTCCTCAGAACTTATTACAGGCCAAAATCCTTACAGATGATTCTCTGCTCACAAAAACAAGGCCCAGACCAGCACAACCTAGAAAAAAAAAACAAACAGAAAAACAGTGAAAGTTTAACTTTTCTATTAAGTGCAACTTGAGGTGAATCATGGAGAAAAGGCAGAGAGGGAAGGTCCCAGTGAGACTTTGGTTAGGAACACACTACATTTTAAGCTCAATCGCTTCACAAGCTGAGGGGATGAAAGCATGAATTATTGAAAATGCTCTTTGAAGATATTGGGAACAGGACAGCCCTCTCTTGATATCTGTTCTTGGTAAAGTAATTCTAAATTTGCTACAGTCTCCTCATGTGTTTATATATTACCGCCTGGATTGTACAAATCTTTTCACTAGAGCTGGTTGAAATTTTCTTGTAGGAAGAGTCTTGCAGAAAAGGATTTTGCTGAAAAATAAAAATTTCACGGAGAAAAGGAAAACTCTTCCTGGGACATTGCTTTGGACTGTTCTTGGTATCTCTGTTCAAAATGTTTTCTGTGGAAAGAAAAGGATTTTACAGTCAAGGAGTCTTGCTTTCAGACTTCCTGTGAATATTTGTACTTTGTGGTAGGATGGGGGGGAATATTGGTTCCCATAAGTGTTGTGTAAATTAAAGACATGGCAGACCTTTGAATATGTGAAGCATTACAAAACTTCTTTTATTTTTGATGTGAATGACATTCTCAGTTGTCTTGTAAATGGTTTTGAAAGCCAGAGAGCAAAGAGCTCCAAAAAAACCAAGGGTATTTGCTTGTCCAAGGGCAACATAACTATTGATCACTGATTTTTTTTTGTTTGGTTTGGTTTTTGGGGTTTTTTGGTTGTTGTTGTTGTTGTTTGGGGGGGGTGTTGGTGGGGTTTTTGTGTTTTGTTTTGTTTTGTTTTGTTTTGTTTTGTTTTGTTTTGTTTTGTTTTGTTTTGTTTTGTTTTGTGGTGCTCAGGTTTGTACCTGAATATTTGTAAGAGTGAATGACTTTGGTTGGAGTTGAAGGGGGTTCAGGATTGTCTCAAGTTATGCTTGAGGCATCTCAGGCTCCACACCAGGATTAGGGATATTGCCCTGGAAGTTTTGCTGCAATTTTTCCTCATAGCTGGTGCTGGCTTTTTACACCACTATTGCATGATGGTGAGCAGATATTTGGAGAAGGTGACTGTGTCTGCTGAGGACTGATTTCACTTGGCTGTTATAATTTGGAAATGTGTGACCAGTTCAGGAGACTGCTCTGGACTGAGGTCCTGAGGTAGCTGGAGGATGGGTGAATGAAGGACTGAGACCTGAAGACAAAGTCCCCTTAAAATGGTGGCTTGTTGTACTCCCTATGTACTCCTGCCTGTACCCAAGGCTAACAAATTTGAGTATTTCTTCTGCATCCTTTCTACGGACAAGGTGTAGGATTTTGATAAGCTCCATCTTCTCATGCCCTTGGAAATTGCCAAGAAAATAAGTACCTGTGCAAAAGTGAGGATGCAGCAGGCTTGTGGCTTTTCACGAGAGCCAATCTATTCCTCTAGCTCAGGCAAGATGTGCTGCAGGAATGAAACCACTCCTGCAGCCCCTGTGGGCTTTTTAGTAAGATTCAGTCAGGCAGTTATCAGATTTCTGTAATACTGATGTTATCGCTGTTCGCGCTGCCTCTGTTTTGATTCCGAGCACCGCCCACGTTCTCAGAGATGGTTTGTGAGGCTTTCACCGCCGGCTGCCTGTGCCCACATTCTGGGGTGCGTTGGGACAAGGCTGGGATTCGTGCCTGAAATGCCTGGTGCATACCAACAAACCCACTCCCACTGCCTGTCTGTTTGGAGGAGGCACTGGCAGACCAAAGGGCTCTCGTGGCCTCCGATAAGTTAATTACCGGTGGCTTAAATGTTTATGGGGTGGAATGTGCCTCCCATTCAGCACCTGACCTGTGCTGAGAAGCTGTCTTTGACATGCTGTTTCATGGGTGAACAGTTAAAAGTGTCTGTGCAAAGTTGAAAGTTGTTTAAATGATGTGTTATCAGTGCTCCTTTATAACACTGAAGCTTCCTTGCTCTCTGATTTAAAACAGGAATAAGCCCAGTACACTGGAGCTGAGGATGTAAGCTCATCTTGCACAAGGGCTTCTCTGAAGCAGCCGTGTAGCCCCTTCAAACCCAGTACTTTGTGTGTGTAATTGTGTTGTTGCTAATTACAAGGTAGTCATTGTTTATATCCTCATCTACCCTTCCGGCTTCCTCTTGGAAGAACGGGCACAGCTCCAATCTCCCTGAGGCAACGGGAGGCTGTGGCTGATGGTGGTTGGCAGCACCAGCCAACGCGTGGCACTTGTGAGGAGAATGTCTGAGTTGGGACCCAGCAGTTGCCTTCCAGATCATCCCAACCCAGAGCAGGACACAGAGGAACAGCCCCTCATGTGGAAGGGGAGGCTTCCAGGATGAGCAGTAGCCTTAGGGAATGAGATCTTGTGCAATGTACAAAAACCTCCTTATTCTGCAGTAAAGTAGAATGTGAGTGCCATCAGAATAGTTAATTTGAGACAACTCTGTGGATAATTGACTTGAATTCTTAAATCAGGGAATGGTTTCGATTCTAGTTTTCCTGAAAAAAAAAAATTGTTTTTAAGGAAATGGGAAGAAAGAAGGGAAGCATGCTTTTCCTTTGGAAACAATAATGAGGGATTTGGATTATCAAATAGCAGCTGTGTTGGTGCAGACACAATAGCTGTCTGTCAAGAGCATGCAGAAGCGTACGGATGAAATTGCTGTGCTCCCAGCTCCCAGCAAACACTGGTATCCACTGTGGGAGAAACTGATGATGCCATGGGTGAGGCACTTCCTTAGTAGGTTTTTCCAGCATTACGGCTTAACATGCTGAGAAAAATTTTGATGAAAAGACTTTCTGTAGAATAGAGAATGCAGTTTTATCAAAAGTAAAACACCTTCTATGAAACTGTGAATCCTGGGAAAAAATTATTTGGAAAAAAAATGAGTGATTAGTTTCCTCTGTTTGGTGAGGGTGAAATGTCTATATCTAATCAATAGTGTTTTGGGAAAGTAGTGTGTTTCATTTGGTTTGTTGAAGAGTATACTCAACCCAAACTGCATTGGATATCTTAAGGTGGATTTGAAAGTGAAGAAAGAATATTTGCCACAAGGTTTTGCTTGACTGAAATCAGAAATGTGAATCTAAAAGATTTTTATTGGTCTTAGAATTGGGAATTTTTCAGCCTTCTTTGCTTGTTAAGACTGAATTACTCTTAAACAACACAATGATTTTCAAGAACAAAACCTGATTCTTGACTGGCTTATCCACAATAAAGCATTTAATTTGAGTAGCTACCTAACTGCTAAACAGCCCTGAGGACCACTAGCTAGTGTTTTAATTATTTCATTTAGGCTGCTAACCTCTTCACTTGAAATAACACCCCCTCTCCAGTTACAGTGTTTGCCAGGAGCTTTTTGTACCACACGAAACAGGCAGAGGAGACACAACCAGCCCAACATCACATCTGAGCTTGACTTGCTTTAGATTCTTGGAAGAAGAAGCCCAAATGGTGCTGCCCTGGCAAGCTGTACAAGATCAAACCTCCCACCTGTGTTAGTGTGAATAGAACTCCCTTTTGTGTTGCATCCTGCAACACAAGGGAACTTAAAAATCATCATATTTGTGGGCACCTCTTTCTATATTTGATATGCTCCTTGTCCTCAGAAACATGAGAAAGACGACATGGATGCAGGTCTTCTGTTGGGCTTTAGTGGTCCTGGAGGATACCACAGTCAGATGGAAAATCTATGAGAAGAAAAGATTCCATGTATGTTTGTGATGGGGAAATGAAGTGTGAGAGACAAAGGAGGAGGGGAAAGAAGTCCCTGACCAGCATACATTGCTTTAGAAGGAGTCAGTAGAGGTTCCCTGGCAGCAGGACCACTTGCTTCCAGCAGACTGGAAAATGATTATGGACTGAGCAAAACATGGGGCCTGGGAAAGGGCATATTCTTCATTAGGGTTTGGGACAGTTATTTCCCTCTGTCTATTCCTGTCTTGCATAAATACTTTAAACTGGCACCAGTCTGTAGCCAGTTGCAGCTGATGTTGCATATTTTTCATGTACCACATTTTGAAAATGTGACTCAGAACTGCCTCGATCTGAAATGTAAGTTTAATTTTAAAACTGGGAGGAATGGCTTATAAGGCCTTGTGTAAAAGGAAATGTTTTAGTACACTGTTATTTTTAAGCATGTTATGGAATTGCAAAGTGGTGTGAATCAAGTGCTGATTCTCATGTTGTACCTAGAAATAGGAAAGTCTGTATTGAAGAGTCAAATAACACTGAAATTTAGAAGGTTAAACTAGCAGCAAAAAGCGGGTTAATGCAAGTGAAAAATTAACATGATTTCTAAGGATGCAGAGCTGCTTAGTCAGACCTGATACTGCATCTGCATGTCTTTTTCTGTCTGAAAGCTCTTTTTATCTATTGTCCAACTTTAGGTGTGATAGTGGGAGGAAGGTATTCAAAGTGATTAATTTTTGTCAATGAAATGCAGTGAAAGGGTGGAGAAGATACTGCTGTTCCCCAGAGAGAACTTAGAGGTGATTGCAATCTTGCACAAATGCCAGAGAATCCGTGCAGAGGAGCCCTTGTGGCAGGAAAAGCCACCTTGGGAGGTTGCAGAGGTTCCGCCTTTGTACTGGGCTAGGCTCTACTCTTTTTAGCATTTTTATGGAAATAGTTTTAGTGGGATAGTCACACAGTCATGTGCTCAGCAAAGCCCTGTTTGTTGGCGAATGGAGATGGTAGAGTGTAGCAATGGTGATGGGCACTGACGTTTCCATGCAAGCCCAAAAGGTATCACAAACCCAAAGGAGTATAAACACAGAGCTAAGATTGCTCAGTTGTCTGAGCAATCAGCAGCATGGCATGGAGGGAAGAATCGTGCCTCTATCAACAAATGTGAAGTCAAGATGTGCAAATTCCCACCCTGGGACTTGTTTTAGAGTATGGAGTGGCTATTAAATTGCAGAGATTAAAGGCTACCTCTGTGTTTAAAAGTTGTGTAAATATGTAAAAAAAATGAAAAAGACAGTGCAAAAGAGTGTGTGGCTTTTATAAGGCTGCATTTCACAGATGCAAAATGTAACACATTTTTGCAGGTTTTTTCTAGTACTGCTTTCCCATTACTAGGTGGTGGAGTTGTTCACTGGACCTGCTAAGGAGAGGTGCAGATTAAATGTCCTGCATAAGTTGATTGTCAAGTATCACGTTGCAGGGCTCAGTTTCAGAGCACTGAATTCTTCTTCCATTGGCCATGGCTGCTTTCAGGTGACATATGTTACAGCAGTGTGGAGTGTTGGGTGAGGACCCTGGTGTTGATACTGAGTCTTCCTTACAGCTGCTCTGAGTGTGATCTTTGTGCTTACAGGGAAGAAACCTGCTCCAAAGTGTCCTATAGACTGTGTGAGGGCAGGATGTGACAGTGTTGGGACAATGCTCAACAAGACTGAACTTCAGGTATTCCCCACTGTGGTGGCCAATATTGAAATGGCATAAAGCCTGTTCTTTAGCAAACAGAGCTCGCCTATTCCTGATGATGGCCAAAATAGGAATATTTTGCAATGGCAGGAAATCCTGTTGAAGCAATGGTACAGCATAAATGGCAGTTTTGCAGCTGACACTTCTCACTGTGGAAAAGCTGTGCTCTCTTTAAAGATTCTCAAAAAGACCAAGTTACTATATTATTGTCTGTTTCCTACACTGTGGAAGTGATGTGCTCACCGTATTATTTTATGGAGTAATATGTATTGGTGTCAAACATTTGCCTTTAGCAGAATAGTAAGATTTATGAAACACTGAAGTTTACAAGTGAAGGAAAAAATCACAGGGAATTGCAGTAGGCAGTTTTTAAATCTCTTTGAAACTGTGAGGTTCTAAAAGTTTTTGTTATGACAAGGTGTTTCTTGATTTCCAGCTTTAAATGCCTTTTGCAGGCAAAGATAATTGTTTTCTCAGGCAAATCAAGTGACCAGGCTTACTTTGGTCTTCAAAGTGAAAGATCCACCGACTAGTGTTTATGAGAAATGATGCTATTAGAGTCGATCTGTAATGCCATGCTTGACTGCAGAAGAGAATAGTACAGCTGTGAGCAGTAAAACAGAAAATTGCTGCAAAAGAGTTTAACTTAGCAGTTCTGGAAATCCAGATTTCGAGTTTCTGTGAGACTCAGCTGATGGAATGCTTTGTCTGCATCAAATAATACTTTTAGATCCAGACCTCTTAGAACTCTAGTTTTATTGTGCTATTATATTTCCCTTGGAAGTAAATGGGAAATAAAACCAAGCATATGCAGACCACATTGATCATGGACACTATCAGCTGATGTTTTTCAACTTGAGCTGCACTGTATTTTTGGTATTTATTCTTTGGTACCTTCGTTCCTTTCTTATTCTTTTTATGTTCTTTTTGGATCCTGGCTTTGTTGAAACTGATCAGACCCTAAGCCTTCACTCTTGTGAATGCAATTCTTACACTCTGCCTTTTGCAGGGTGTAGCAAGCAAAAATGTTTTTGTTCCACCCAGCACAAACACCAGACAGAGCCTTGCTGTGCATGTGAAGGGGAGCACGATCTGGTGTGCCAAGCAGCAGTGACTGCCTGCGAGGTGGGCTTGGTCCTTCTGAGCACTGCAGGCATATCCTTGCTCTGCAGTTACTGCGGGCTGGGCTGCCAGCCAAAATTCCTTGAACTGGAGGAAAAAAAAGAGCTTTGTATGATGCACTACAAGCAGCAAATCAAACCTCTGTGGTCCTCTTGAAGAATGACAGTTATGATGAGGATGGTGAGTCACAAGCATAGGTTACCCCAAGATGTTGTGGATGCCTCATCATTGAAAGTGTTCAAGACCAGGTTGGATGAGGGTTTGAGCAACCTGGTCTAGTGAAAGGTGTCCCTGCTCATAGCAGAGATGTTGGAACTAGATGATCTTCAAAAATTCCTTTCAATTCAAACCCTTCTATAATCCTATAAAGAGCATCTTGGAACCTGTCTTTCAAGAGAATGATGGAAATAGATGAGCAATGGCTAACCCCATTTGCTGCAGAGAGGCCTCGGGAAGAGATATTAGGAGATCAGCTTTTGGAAGAGAGGGCAAAAGGTGGCTGCGTCTTCCAAGAGGGAACCTGGGATACTTGTCACTTCCTCCTCTGCTTGGTAAATTCATGCTTGCTGAGGTTGTTTAAATCTGCAAGTTTTCTGTCAGAACTCTGCAGGAGGAAGAACTTTGATCGTCCCTTTTCAACACCACAGTAGTTACACCAGTCTTTAAAAGATGATGCAGCCAAATGTGGGTGTGTCCTTTGTTAATCAAATATTCTAACTAAACGTTGCTATTGTCTTGCTTGGTAAGTCTAGGGAACTATGATCTAATCAAACAGCAGATCAGAAAAGTGCTCTTTAAGTACTAGCTGGGATCATCATCCAAATGAAGAAATTAATCAATGAGGCCTGAAGTCAGTATTTTCGCTAATGATTTGGATGATGGAACAGTGATTCATGATAAAATATATTTGATAAAGTAATATTTGGGCTGGAAGTGGGGCTCAGGATTTCTAGGCAATGAGTTTGTTCAAAATAACTGAAAGAAACTGAAAAAAGTATTTGAAAATAGATTAAATAGGCCAGGGAAGACAAATGTGAATTTCTTCACTGTAACAAGCAATAATTGGTAAGTTGGTCACAAGGTGGGAAACAAATTAATAGATTGTAGTTCTGCAGGAAAAGATCTTAAAATGTCAGTGACTGAGATTATATATATATATATATATATATATAATCAACAATATTTTTGTATTTTTCAGTAATATATATTGTCTCAAGGTTAAATATATTCCACAAGGTTAAACTGACAGAGGTGATAATACATGCAAAGGGATCCTCCTCCCTCTAAAACCAACTGGAGAGGCTTGAAAGGAGCAAGAAGGACTGGGGCCCTACACAGTGAAGAGAAAGACATGGATTGTGGAATTTAAGGAAAGTAAGGTTGAAAGAAACCAAATTAGTTGTTTGCAAAGACAAAAGCAATGGTCTGTTCTCTGGTCTATGGTGGCCAAAATGGGCATTAAGATGGCTTTGCTGAAAGTAACAGTGGCTGGAATAGGCAAGTTGCAGAATTTCTGTTCAAACCATGTGGGTGATGTCTGTCAGGGCTGGTGTGTGCTCAGCTGATTCTGCCTGGGAACATGACTGTGTGGTGTGAATTCACGAGGTCCTGCTCGGTCTTGTGCTTCTGATCACACTGGAGGGTGGTGGGGGAGGGAGGAACCCTTAACCTGTGGTGATCTAACTTTTTGGCCAGTGCTTGCTTCTGCCTTTCTTCAACCTCATGCTTCTAATTCCTGAACTCGGACTCTGCTCTGCCTGCTTGTTGACATAAAGTATGCAGCCAGCTCTTTCAGGCAGGGGCTGTGTTTACCTGCCTATTTATCTGGCATCAGTGGGGCTCCAGTGTTGATTGGTGCTCCAAGCATAAATAATAACCATTGTCAGAGTAGATTATTCAGAGCAGAGCAATCTGAAGTCATTTGGTTATGAAAAGCTCCCCAGAGCATGAGTGCTTGCTGTGACCCAGCAATGTTGGCATGAAAATCGATTACATGGTAGGATTTATGTGGCAAACTTGTGGCTCTTCCTTGTGCAGAGAGCACATGGTGTCATGGAGACGGCGCCTATTGTGTGAAATGTATGAGCGGCCTTCCTAAAGGGAACAAACTCCAGGCATGGGAAAGATGGCTGAAGGAGCCCATTTGTTGGGAACAGGGGTGATGAAAAGAGGTTGGAGTTTCTGAAGTGAGATGATATGAACAATATCTGCTGGGGAGGGAGTGAGATACAGGGGCCAAAGATGCAGGGTATGAAGCCAAGTGACTCCCGTTGGACATGGTCTCTGAAAGGATGGCAGCTCTGTTGCTTGAGAGCTGATTAGACAAAGCACTGAAGAATGCAGAGCTGTTTGAAATGGGCCAAAAACCCTTTTCTTTTTCCATTTCTCTGCTCTGCTGCTTTCTCCTCTGCTGCATGTTCCTGCCAGATTCTGCTTGCTTTTTGGTTGGTGGTGAGAAACTGGGAAAAATTACTCCTATCACCTGCCCTGCTCCAGAGAGCTTTGCTGCTGAAGATACAACATCTCTTGAATGGGGATTCAGGCCCTGGAAACTGTTGTTATATTCCCCACCAAAATTGTGAAAACTGCTAAGAAGGTCCCCAGCTGTTTTACCCTGTGGGTTTCTCAGAGCTGTAAAGGACAGTCACCTGGGCAGGCAGACTGTAGGTGCACTATGAAAAAAAAACAAAAAACGAAAAACAAAAAACCACCAGAAAATCCAAACAAACAAACAACAACAACAAAAACCAAAAAGAAAAAAAACTTTATAAAATTTGGATTTCTCTAAAGCAGCTTTAAAATGCAAATTTTGTGCCAACCAAAACTCCCCAAAATGGCTAAAGCTCTTTATGGAGGCTATGTTAAATCTTAATCTGAAATGATAAATCTGCCCCAAGGACTGAATCCATCTGAAGATGATCAAAGCCATTCTTCCAGTGCATTCTAACTAGCAGAGCAAGGGAATTTCCTAGCAAGTCATTATTGGTATGTGAAAGTGCAATGTGTTAAATATCTGAAAGGTATGTTCAGCTCAGAGCAATGAAACTTGTCTTGATTTCTACGCTGGACAAGTTTCAGAAACACAAAGACACAGCGCTAGAAAAGTAAAGCAGCAAGAAGATATGCATGTCCAGCATCCACATCTTCCTCTGTGGCAAATACCCAATTCTTGAGCCTACAGCAAAGAAACCACTTACAGAGCTATGAACTTGCATGATAGTTTCATATGCAGTGAGACAGTTTCTTTCCTAATCCATATGGTGATCAGTTTAAACCATGAAGTGTGAAATGTGATTACCCTTGTCCAGTGTTTGAATTAGGAGGCTGCAAGGAAAAGCTCATTGCTCTGGATTGCATGAAGGAGGAGAGAACAGGCACAGAGACTGAGCTGCTTCTACATGTCTCTGTGAGGCAGGGCAGAAATACTCCTCTTCCATTTATTCCTTGAGATTCAAGTATGGTGAAATAAATAACATTTCCTCAGTAGGGCTTTTAATACAGATCTGCCACGCAGATGCGATGCACTGACTTGGAGCCCTTTCTCCTACCCTGTCCTGAAAGGTTTTCTAATAGAAAAGCTAGTGTGCTTTGCTGTTGATCTAACACTGGTACTTTTCACACTACAAGGCTGAGAAATTCACTTTAGGGTTGCATAAGCTTTCTTTCGAATCTGTGCTGCCACTTGAGCTGTCAGCTCTGTAGAGAAACCCCACTAAACTGTATGTAAGTCTCAAATGGGTAAATGAGAACAGCTGAAAACCAGTGGTGTTTGTATTGAAACACCAAGAGTAATTTTCAGTTGCTTCTTCACTTGCTTTGCTTCTGTAGACTGAATTTCCATATTTTTTTAACCAGTTATGTTAGCCTTCTAGAATCAGAAGAATCACTGCCCTGCTCTGGAAGCAGCTGTGTGAAATGTTTTGGTTTTGACTGTGGCTTCATCTTAGTGCACTGGCATCCCGTGACTGCGTTTAGAGAGACAAATCCCATCATAGCTCTGTGCTGTAATCGCCTGCTTGCAAGTACTTGACTCTGCAGTTGCTTGGACTTGGACATGTTATAATATTCATGAGATATTGATGGCTTGTATCGAAGGAAAAGAATTCATTCTGCTAGCCAAGTCTGGAAGCTAGACTTAAGGAAATCCACACAGTACAAAAATCTCAGCTTTAGTTTGGTGAGCTGCTAATACGTGATTGGTTTATCTGAGAGCAGAATGGTGTTCTTCACCTGCCTATATAATGCTACACAGCAAATACATGGGAACAGTAAAGATTAGTAGTCTTTATGCTTATTCTCTCTTAGAGGCTTTCTACTGGCCTTTGGAAACAAACCTATTTCCAACATTTCAACTCCATGCAAGCTATTGTGTAGACTATTGGCATGCTTACCTGCAAAGAAATTCCAGTCTGGCTCCCTGTTGCATTTTTCTGTCACATTATTGATGTATTAATATCTTTCCAAGCATAAGTCTGTGCACTGAGATTTTTTTCATTCAGGGCATTTTTTTTCTCCAGTCTGCTGTGTCCCTGAGGAAATTCTGGAGGGATGCTGGAGAGCTGTTGTCATGCTGGGTGGATATCAGTGCTGAGTGCAGGGGTTTTCACTCGTGAGATGGAACCTCAGACCTGCCTCCTTGACCCAGTTCCGTGACGTTGCTGCTTAATAAGAAAAGGTGTTGGGAGAAAAAGAGTGGCTTTGGGCTGGGAGCCAGGAAAGGGGGGGAGATCCCTGTGTTTGGCCTGCTCGGGATTTGGCTGGGGTTTTGGGGTGCCTTTTAGTGAGCCTCCCTGTTCAGCAACAACAGTGTTTTGTTCATTCATGCCCTGTCCTAGGCTTGAACAGCCAGCATGTGGCCCAGGCTGTGGATCCCATGCTAGTTAGAATATAAAAGGTCCATTATTTATTATAAAATAAGCAAGTACAGATAGGAATGATATGGCTTGAGCTATGAATCACGTCTGACTCACGTAAAGATTACAAGTCCAATTCTACTTTCATCTGTATCAAGTGCTGTTTTGCTATTGGTGCTAATACATGCAAAAACAGGCGTTAGTACAAGAAAGCATTTAATGTGAGGTATTCATCTTATCTTTTTTCAGACTAGGTATTTTGACTGTGTCATCACTTGTATGTAACAGTTGTCAAAACAGTTGAATATGGCAGAGGGGTTGTTTCTCATCAGCAGATTTTGCAGCCTGCCTGACTTCAGATAATAAATCCCTTCATAGCACAAAATATTTTCCTATGGAGAAACCAGTTATTAACTTTTGCCTTCTCAAAGTTTTAATAATACGCTGCATATATGAGATATCTGTGGTTTGGATAGGAGAGAGATGAGAAGAAATATAGCAATTTATTTTTACATATTAGGCAATATGTCTGGATGATGGGGGATGTGATAGAATTAATTATGTAGAGTTGCAGTGACAGCTAAAAAATGGAGCATACAAATATGGATGTATCTTTTGACTGTTGCTAGTTCTAGCCACCACAAATAATAGAGACTCTAAAGCTGGCCCTGCTTGGTTTGTTCATTACTCCAATTAGCTCTAATTTCCTCCAGATGTATGTGGCATTACTCATTTTTGTATGGCATGTATATATAGTGTGCTTCATTTTTTTCAGATTATATGCTATTTGTTCTCTGAGCTTGGTTTAGTAATCCCGATCATGCTATTTCTATTTCCCTACTACATGACCAAAATGCACTGGCAGAAGAGCATTAAAGAAAGAAAGGAAATGCACTTAGACATCCTAAATTTCATAATCTTGTTAATATTGATCAGTGTTTTAGGAGCCATGAACAGTTTTACAAATACTTGGTAATCTCCAAACATTTTCAAGCCTTTAATATTCTGGTCTGGTAAATGAACACAAATTAAGCTACGGGTTTAATTTCTTTTTAAAGCCATGCTTTATTTTAAGCTTTTTTTTCTGTTCCCATGCTACTATATTTGATGAAATTGCTGCTAGCCACAGGGGTCTGTGTTTGTCACAGGCTATCATTTTCCACAGGAAGCCAGGGGCCTTTGGGTTCCTGAGACCAGGAGCTCCCTTGCTGCCTTGCTGTGCTTTGTTCCCAGGGTCTCTGCCATAGGCACGGCCATGCTCAGCACTGCTGCCCTGGCTGCTTTTCTCTTTCCTTGCTGTGGCAGGAACTCGACTGTATTGGGTTTGCATGGCAAGGGTTTGGTAGCAGGGGGGCTACAGGGGTGGCTTCTGGGTGCCAATGGCAGGTGGCCCCAGGATGGAGCTGCCACTGATCAAGGCTGAGCCCATCAGTGATGATAGTAATGCCTCTGTTACAACACATGTAAGAAGGGAGAAAAAATTATTGTGCAGAAGCAAATTGCAGCCAGAGAAGACCAGAGTGAAAACATGTGAGAGAAACATCTCTGCAGACCCCAAGGTCAGTGCAGAAGGAGGGGAAGGAGCACCAGAGCAAAGGTTCCCCTGCAGACCATGGTGAAGCAGGTTGTGCCCCTGCAGCCCATGGAGAAGGCCATGCCAGAGTGGGTGGATGCCCAAAGCAGGCTGTGACCCTGTGGCAAGCTTGTACTTTTTGTTGTATTTTCTCTCCCCTGCCCAGCTGAGGTGGAGAGTGATAGAGCAGCTTTAATGGGCACCTGGTGTCCATCCAGGATTCAACCTACCACATCAACAGCTCAAGAAATAAATTTTTCGGTACTGGCAGTCACTCTCATGGTCCTTGTGCCTACTGGCTTGTGCACAAAGCACAGAAAGCTCCTGACCTGTGCCTCCAGGCAGCTCTTATGACTGGTATCAGTAAGTACCACCTTCCCACATAAATCCTTATCTCCTTCTGCCCTCCACCATCTCCTAATTGTTCACTGATGCATCTTCATTTAGAAGCACGGTTCCTAAAATTAGTTTTCACCACTATTGAGGCTGGTAACAGCAGCAGCTCTGGAATCTGTGCTTTGTGCATGAGCAGCAAGAGATGGTTGTTGGTGCAGGCAGAGTTTCTGTAACATGTGAAGTATCTGGCATGCAGCTCATCTAGGAAATCCTAATGAAGACCATTGTTTGTCTACATCTGGATGTAGAGTTGAGGAGATGTCATGGACCTACTTGGAGCCTCAGCTGTGAGCCTCTCATTTCTGGTACTGGACATCCATTTTCTGCTTTTCTTGAATCCATGAAAGAAAGTTAAGAAACAAGTGACATCTGTCTTGCACATCTCTTCTTCACATGTGAGTAATGAATCTAATGATTACTAAAGGAGACCTTGAGTGGAACAGGCAATAGAGAGGCACAGGCTCAAAATTTTGCAAGGATTTTAACTGTCTAGCTCCTTGGGATGTTAGTTTTATTTGTGTGGCTCCTAAATTTTAGGGTTAATTATTTTAAATACTAGCTAAGGAGGATACATAATTATGTAAGTCCCTTAGTATCCTTTGGAAATAAAAATAGTTTTGCTGCTAGATCCTGCTAACTTCAGGAGGAAAATACAGCTTTATAATATCAGGCAATAAAATTAAACTTTACCCTAGAAGAGACCTCTTTGGATATTTCTACAACTTGGCACGATGTCTTAGAAATGTCTGATGTATGCAAGCATAAGAAACCTCCTGCAGTGTCTCAGCTGTAGGCAAATGGCTCCATCTCTGCATGGTCTATGTAAGCGGTTTTCTATACTTGAGGGGCAAATTATATGATAAGGCAATTAATAGTAAAAAATAGTAAAAAAAATAGTAAAAAACCTTTGCTCTCCTCCAATGGAGTGCAGCAATATTCAGCTGAATGTATTGCTCATTTGTTCCTTGTAGTTCGTTTTTGCTTCTTAAACAGTCAGCACTGGTTGAGTAATCATTTTTTCATATAAGAAAAACAGCTCTGATTGCAGAGTCACCCCTTTCTGTAGTCCCGTAGTAAATACATCTCACACTCATTTCTCCTTTTGAACGTGCATGTAGAGGAGTCATCAATACAAGACACTTGCAATTACCTCTGCTTGTTCAGAGAAGGCAATTAAGCATGTGATTCTTCATCTTGTAAAGGGATGCTTTGTCTTAATGGGCCATTTTGCAAACAAATTCTGATGATCCATTGAGCACACAGGTTCACGTGCTGTGGTCTCATGCTAATCCTGCTGCAGCCATAGGTGGTAAATAGGGCAAAGGGATATATGGGCAGTAGCAGTCTTTCCATAAAGGCATATGATGTTGCTGAAGGAGAAAATATTAGCACTGAAGAAAAAAGTAGTCGTCCATCCCTCACTGAGTCACTGATATCCAGAAGTAAATAATTCACTGTATCAGTCTTTCCAGCATCATCACTTTTGATAATATGGGCATGTCTGTAAGAAGCAGTAGAACTTTCCTAAAACAGTGTATGCTTTTGGCAAGCCGTTTCTTCTCTTTAGAAAGGATTATGTGTATTTGCTGACTTATTTGGCATAGGTATGCAATTATTTTACTTTGTTAGATAGTATTTGCAGATGGTTTTTTGAGACTATTTGGTTTGTGAGTTTAAACATTCCTGTCACTGGTGAAGGGAATAAATAGTCTGGAGGAGGAGATTTCATCTGTCATCATTCTTCATTAATAAAACAAAATCTAAAGAAAAGGGTGAGGATGGACCCGAGTATGGCTGCATTTTCTCTGGTCCTGTGAGATATTGCCTGCTTAGGCTACCTAGCTTGGGTTTCTCTTGCAAGCAGAACCCTTACCCAGTGCCTCCCAGCCTCTAGGGATGGCTGCTTCTGATCAATTAAAAAATATGTTTTAGTCATGATTAAAGAGTCAGTCACAAAACCAGTCTCTTCAGTTTTATAAGAACTGAAGATACACCTGCATAAAGCCTGCAGACAACTTAGGGTTTCAATCTATAGGAAGATTCCTTAGGCTATTTCTGTTGGCAGATGATTTTTGTATAGGAACTTCTTAACTTATAGAAGATTGGTTTTCAGTTTTGAATATATATATTTTTTTTTTAAAGCCAGCTTTAAACACTGACACTTCTAACAGATTTATCTTCTTGAGTCTTCTCACTCCACCTCCTTTTCTCTGCACCTCTAGAAGATATTCCAACATGTCTGACTATATTATTCGGTCTCGTAAATTATGTCAGTGAACATGGGCAGCTCTGGTATATAGGGGAAACAGAAGGGGAAGTGGTTGAGCACCCCTTTCACAGGAGTTTACACGAGAGGGGGTGGTCTGAACCTGGGAGAAGGCAGCACATGTATGTGCACACCCACCCCTCTGCCTGGCTTGTCTATAGTCCCTCTGTCACTTTTAGGGACACGAGCATGCAAGAGTTGGATGTGAGGACAGACAGACAGAACAGACATGAGGGGTGGTGGTAGAGGCTGAGGCACACTGTAAACCCCTGTGCACTTTGGATGCTGTCAAGGTCATGACTACGCTCCTGAAGGTGAACATCAGCTGCCAAAAAATCCTGGGCTTGGGCCAGATGTCTGCAGATGTTTTATACCTCCCAGTGAGTGCCAAGGGCACTTGGTGTGCTTAAACGGTGGGGCAAGGCTGAGAAAGCCTTCCTCAGGCAGGCAGCTTGGAGCAGGAGCATTGCTTCAGAGAAGCACTTGGCCATTCCTTACATCCGAGGTGTCACAGGCCATCAGTGGCTGCTGTACAGCACAGCAGGGCTTTCTTTGCCCACGGCAGCCACCAGCCCCGAGGGGCTCACACGAAGGGTTCAGGCCATTGCTGCACCAAGCAAACCTGCACCATGAATGATCTGCAGAAGCAGCTACTTCATGCTGTCACTTCCCCCAGGGAATTAAAATTCCCCTTGGACCAAAGTTATTCCATGGCATGGGATGGGTATCTGGCAGTTCACAAAGGAAACAGAAAGGCGTTCTCACGACACAGCTCCTGCATACAGTATTGTCTCTTCTTCAAAGATGCATTGGTGTCACTGGTTGCTAATGTAGCCTGGATAGAAAGATCAAGGATGAAAGGGAGTGCATGAGGAGACTGGTCCTGTAATGTAACTGAGTGAAACTACCCTATCCTTCCCCTGGACATGAAAATAGCTGTTTACAATTTACATTGAGTATTGTGACTGAAAACTGCATGTGGATTACATGTAATGCACAATGAAGTCACTGCTGAAGGCACAGGCTAAAATTGCATGGTGTAATTTTCTGAAGTGAGAATTGGTGGTCTCTTCTTAAAATACACTCTGTAGGATCTGGGTTTTCAAAGGGAAAGTCTTCAATGTTGTCTGAAAAATAAACCATCTGAGCAATTCTGTGTGTTGCATATGGCAAATCAGAGATCTAAACTCACAGGTATTTTAGAAAATATGGACTAAAAAATTTAAAAATTAGTTCTTCATCATTTTATTTCCAGGGTTAATTCTTTTGAGATCACCACTGACATAGACATTGTCAGTCTTTCAGTTTCATTCCTGTTGCTGTGGGTACCTAAGCAATGGGAGCACTGTAATACTTCCAAGTCTTGTAGTGCAGAGAAAATCCCAGCCTTTTTTAAAAAACTTGTTTGTTCTGGCTGAATTCAGAGAAAAATTGTAGCCTTTGGTTTAGAAGTTTGGTTACATGGTGACTTTTGGCAGTCTTTTTCACAGAATCAGTCACAGAACCAACTAGGTTGGAAAAGACCTCTGAGAACAAGTCCAACCTTTGACTGAGCACCACCACATGAACTAGATCATGGCAATAATTTTTTCTATATTTTTCTTGATTTTTTTTTTCCAAATCTAGGTTTTCTTTTATATCATAACTCAAAAACTAAATTAAGTGTAGCAAGACCTGAAAAATATTAGGTTTTCCAGATGTGACACTTGAGCACAAGATGTTCAAAGAAAAAGCCTTTGGCTTTCTACCAAAATGTCAATGACATTTGTGATGAATTAAAATAAATTTTGTTAGTTGCCAAAAACTAAATGGGAAAAAGAAAGCATTTGCAGCTATAGAAAATTATTCTGACTCCTTTCCATCACACTGGATGATAAGGTCTAAATTCCCTACTCAGACTGATACAGATCCATAATAATTCTTCCAAAATCAATACCTAGCTCAAATTTACATATGTACAGGAAAGTAAACAGAATATTACTCAAGTAATTTCTGCAACTTTGATAAAGATTCCAGTTTCCACAAATGAATCACCTCAGATTAAACTTTTAAAATGTTTACATAGGTCTTAAAATGTATATTTATATTTTCATTTCATTTCAAATTTCATTTTCATTTCAAATTGAAAGTACAGAGCATTCTGTGTGTGGAAAACAAAGCCATGTTTTAATTGATACTGGTTACATCCTGTTAAAATATTTTCTGAAATTTAATAGTAAGTGGAACTCTATACTTAAGAAAAAGCTGCTTATTTAGAGATACACGGATGTATAATATACTGTGAATTATACTGCCTGGTTGCAGGCATTGAGCATTAGAAGTAGTAACCAATAAGTAGGCAGATCTTAAAATGGTAATAGTGAAATTTCATTTTGGATTTATCTCCAAAAGGACAATCTGCTAGTTAAAAAGAGAATGGTGGATGTCTGTCCCATTAGAATCCTTACAATGGTTCCTAGGAAATGGGAGTTATTTGCTTCAAATACCCACACTAATACTTTACCAAACTTCCCAGGCTCAGCAGGATACACCTTGAGCTCACCTGCTAAGATAAAAGCTAACATTTGAAATTCCCCAGGACCATGTCACTCGGCCAAACTGAAGGCGCTGTGTCCATGTCAGTGTGTCCCTGGGGCCTGTCCTTCCTGGCAGAATCCCTGCTGAGTGCCTTGCCCCTCTGTGAGCAGCAGGGGCACAGCTGCCTGGGTGCCGTGTGCTGGTGCTCTTGTCCAAATGGCTCCTGCTTGGAGATAATAAAAATCACAGAGGGTGGCTGCTGGAGATACTGATGGAGAACTGCATTCTTCTGAAATGTGACTGTAACAGGCTCTGAACGAGCTACGCAGTGAAAATGTCATTAGTTTGCCTTCTAAAAAGTTTCAGTGGTTTGATTTTTTTTCCAACAGAATGCATTTGGAGTCCATCAGGAGGAGCACACAAAGCTAACTTGTTGGTCCTTGTGCTCTTTTCTATTTGGCCTAAAATGGTTTAGCAAATTTGATCTGAATTTGATAATAAATTTCTCACTATATTTTGCTAATACTTATTTCTCTTGCTAATACTGAATAAGAAAAGAATTTTATGTATGCATCAAGTTTCATGAAGCAGGAGTGTAGAACATGCTCTGGGACTAAATTATAAATACAATGTATAATATAAGTGACAGAACTAGCAGAGTACATATATATTAATATATAGTATTTATTGTATACTAAACAAGAAAAAAAACACTTCGCTCATTATTAATACAGCAGAGAATAAAATCAGAAATCAGAATAAAAAGGGACACAAGACTAGATTTTTAAATATTAGTTCAAGTTAATGATTAAACAGCCAAATATCTGTGGGATAGCTTATGGTGGGAGAAGAAATCAAGTGATGACAAATCAGTGGCTGGTGTAGTCTTAAGACTTAGAACCTATGGCTCCTGGCTCCTAAAACTCATCTTTGTAAGGAACAAGCAGGGCCCTTCAGTGAAGCTGTGCTGGTTTCACAGGGTCCTACTGGCTTGAAGCCTTCTGGAAACATTTCCTGTCTTGGTGCCATTTGGGTGCCTGTTACTCTTAATCAGGTTTCCAGACCCCTTTGGTGTTTTGCAGAAATTTGAGAATAAAAAACAAATACCTCCTCTTTTGGTTTTTTTCCACTTGATATTTTTTTTAGTAGAAACCAAAACAGCCTGCTTTTCAGTTTTAGCTATGAAAGAAGCTGGATTTCTCTGAGGGACAAAATAGGATAGCATGAGAAACGGCATGTTTTAGTATTTGTGTGTTTTACACTAGATGAAGATGACAGATATCACCTGTTTTCATTTAGAAGCCTCTTTTAGTTAGAGCCACCCTTCTTTCAGCATGGGCTTTACCCTTATGCGGCAACTCACTGAGTAAAATTAATTAATTTAAAAGCTTTGGTTTGTATTAAGGCCACAGAGGACAGTTTTTAATCTGAATCTTCAAAGAGTCTTTGACCTGAGCAATCTATCTCTTTCTTCTCCTTTCTATTCAATCCAGTGTTCATTCCATTTACCTCACTGCCTCATGCAGATACTAAAACACATACTATTTTTGTTTACCTTTGGCTGTAATTTCTGTACCTCTGTGGGGTTTTTTCCCCCACCCAGCCAGGAAACGAAAGACGGGGTGTGCTTTTAAAGGCAGGAAAGTAGCTTTAAATATCCTGATGGAAGAGCTGTGAGATTTATTTTTTTAAAAAAAAAAGGCATCATTTTCTTGAAGACTTTCCAAATTTGTGCCTTTGTGAAATATTTATTTTTGAGTCCCTTTCTGAGTCTAGAAGTGAAGATAACATAAGCAGGACTTCCTTTTCTCCTCTCATCCCCCTGCCTTCCCGGGGCCTTAAAAAGAGCATTTTTCCTGTAGAATAAATAACTTCACCAAAATAGATATATAAACCCACTGCAGAACTCAGTCTGTTTATAGCTGAAACCCAACTGTTATTTTGCAGCTGGTCTCTGTAGTTTATGTTGAAGCTCACAGAAAGTTGTCAGCTTCTCTGAGACCTTTGTTTTACATGTTAGTTCCTTTAAAATGAGAAATCAGCCTTCTTCCTGACCTTCCTTTAAGCTAAGTTCTACAAGCAATAGGTACAGGAAGGCCCAATACTTTGTGAATATTTAAAATGTGTTCACCATGTACACTTTCCTAATTGGAAGTTGCATCAGAGGCAGGAGCTGGTGTCAGGGCTGGATGCAGCTCTGGCAGCCATCGAGGCAAGTAGAGGAAGGTGATGAGGCAGAGGAAGGTGACCAATGTGACTGTGTGCTAAAATACTACAGACAAAGAAAAAGCTACACATAATTATCATTATTCTTGCTCTACTAAGCTATGTGGCTTTGCTTTTTTGCATTTTTGAGGTGAGGAAGAGAGACAGAGACAAGATTTACAAATTAATCTCTGCAGGACCTTTTGTGGGTGAGTTCAGGACACAGCTAGCATCTTCATTTTGTAACAGACTCTAGTTTCTAAGCTAGAGGTCATGGTCATAAAAGGTTCATGATCCTGGAGGTGATGTTCTGTGCCTAGAAGCATGAATAAGAAATGTACTTACAAAGCAAGATTTTTTGGAAGCAGCCCTCTCTTTTTGCCAGAGCTACTTTTAGGTTCTGACCACAAGAAAGCAAAATGTGGAGACAACTGGAAAATTATGTTGCTGTTCCAGTTCAGGTGGTGTTGTCAGAATATACAAGACCTAACAAGATTAGAGTAGTTTTGCCCTTTAATTTGAACAGATGCAAGTTGAAGTTACTAGCAGATTTACATCATCACTCTGGTTCAACCCTGAGTCATGGGATTATTTCATTCTGCTGTACTCATTTTTGATGAACCACTTTGCTCCTTTTTTTTGTTTTGTGAGGGTGGGTTAAACAAATGCTAAATCCTCAGTGAAATATTTCTCCCCTGTTGAAACTTGAATGGGATATTACAGAGTGCAAGATCAGAAACCACCCTTCACGCAAGCAGAAAAGGCTTACCAGGAAAGCAGATTGCTGAGGGGTGGGTAACGTGAATAAGAGGGACACGGGGGGGGGCTTTTCAAGGGGTACTTATATTTTGATGTTTCTTGTCTTGTGATATTAATCTAATTTTTTTTGCACTGAATCAAGCTGGATGTCACAAATTTCTTTAATCCAAGTTGTTAAAATTTCCAGCCCTTGCTCAAGCACACTGTCATTTCTGCTTTTCATTAAAGTTGTTTGACTATTGCATGCCATGGAAAAAGAGGTTATTCACATCACAGCTTTCCTGGTTGTGAGGAGCAGATGGGACCATGTCTACCTGACTGCTACAGCAAGTCCAGGACCCAGTCATGACTCTGGATATTTGCAGGAACCCACATGTTCAGGTGCCTACAAGGCCAAATGGGTAGAAGTGCAGAAGCACAGCACCCACCTCACCCCACTGAGGACCAGGCCCAGGGCATTTGCAAAGTGTGAGTCATCTGTGCAGCTCCAGAGTGCAGCTGCTACAGCATCATAGGAAAGCACTAAACTGAAGCTTGAAAATGAGGGGAAGGGGCAAACCCAGTGCAGAAAGAAACTGCAAGTTAGTTGAAGGGTGCCGGGAGGATTTTAACAGAGCCTTCTAAGATTTTCTTGTAACTTCTACCCTTTAATGAAGAGAAGTATTTTTCCCTGGATAGGGAACAAGATGCAGCTATGTGTATAGTCAAACTAGGCCTGACTGTGGTTGTTAATGCAAATGGAGAATGGATTTTTTTTTTTCCAAGGCACTATATTAAAACCAGAGTTTAAAGTATGAAGAAAAATACCATTCTTGCCCAGCACTGACCTTCCCTTTGCATTTTACCTACGTTTAAATCTATTTCGCTTTCTCTCCGAGAAATTCAATTCTCCCCAAAGCAGACTATGTAGTTATAAGAGTAAGACTGCACTACTCTTGGAAAAATCTGCATACCTTTGTGCTTACATTCCCCTGTTTTTGAGTCGGAGCTGTGCCCCTGACAATTGAAAATATTTAAAGAAGAAAAACTAAACCCTAATGAATATGCAAGGCATCTGCACAAAAACACAAGCCCCCTTCCTTCTGTCTCCATTGAAATACATTAAAAGGCTTGTATAGGCTGTAAAAGTAAACACGGCTACTCATTCCCTCTATGCTGTTGTGCGCCAGTTTTGAAGGTCTTTGTTACTGTTTTTGTGTCCTTATTCTTTACCTAATAAAGATCCCCAAGTAAAGTTTCTGTCTGTGTCTAAGCTCAGCAGCGACGTGGTCACATCTCTCTGTATCATTTTTCCTGTGAACTTTCCAATCCTCCTCCTTTACTTGGAATAAAATCAAGCATTCTGTTAATGGCCAGAAGCCTGCAGCGGGAGAGCCATACCACAGCTCATCTGGGCCTGTGAATGCAATAGGTGAAATGCTATCAGTCTTCTGGAACGGTGATGAGTATCTTTAAAGTCACTTTCCTATAACAGAAACTTAGTTTAAGAGCAGGAAAAGCATTGGTCTCCTTCATGACTTCTCAAGACCTGTTTTTGCCATGTAAAGTCAATTGGCTGTAAGCTGTGGACCCAGCTTGGCTTCAAAGTGTTCCTGGCTCTTCATTCACAAATCAAATGCTCTAGAGAGCTGCCAAACCGGGGAGATTATTTTGTCTCATTTTCTGGCAAGCTGCGACTGCGTGTACCACTTCATTTATATGGTAATTGAGGCCAAGCACAATATCAGTGTGACTTGGCTCTGACTGCATGGTTATTCTGCCTTCAGCAGCCTCAGTGTGTATGCTCTGGGCTGGACAGGGTTTAATATGTCTTCATCAATGAAATCCTGGGTCCTGACCCTGGCTTTTGGAGACTGACGACTAAACTTGAGGAGTCATTCACACTGAGGATTACCACGTCTCTGTGAAGGTGAGCTCATGCCATTTCTTGACTGGGACTCTACACTTTTCGGGTCTGAGGAGATGTTGATGTTTCTTAGGTCAGCTGGTGTAATAAAAGGTTGCAGAGGGCACAGCTAATTATGGGGACAACTTGTTGACAAGCCAGCTGAGTTGAACAGCCGGTTTTGTAGCCTCCTCTCGTGCATGGCAAAAGCTCACTCTCACCCAGACTGCCCATTTTAGAAGCATAGTAAGCATCCATGCTCTGTCAGCCATTCCTTGAGGAGCGCAGTGTTGTTACAGAAAAAGCAGATACAAATATGCGCATTCAAGGCTACTTTAATAATACATACATTAAGGGTTCCATTTGACTGTTTCAGATGTTAAGAATTCCAAAAGTCAAGCGTGGACTATTCAGTAAGTGGACATATGTCTCATGCTGAATATTATAGGACATTTCACTGAAGGTCTCTGAACTTAGGTTGGGAAATAGATTTACCTTTTCAGAGAGGAGTATTAGTACCTCATGCTCAAAGGCAGAGATGTGACATGTACTGTGCCATTAACCCCGGAGACCAGGGGTTCACACTAAGTTCTGAAATTTCTATGTGATATAATTTCCACACTTTTTAAAACTTTCTTTTAGAAAAATATCAAGGTGTGTTTTCAGAATCTCATTAAAAGAGAGCTAAGTGCTTGAAAGTTAGAAAATTCCCAGCTGTCAGTGGGTCTACTCTGCAGCACATGCTGTTTTGGACAACAGCAGAATGGGAACACAGAGTTGCAACATGCCTAACTTTTAAAAACTGAGGGCTTGTGCTGCATTTCCAAGTCCTGGTCCATGTGTCCAAAATGGGGCTACTAGCCATAGCCTACTGGAGAGAGCAAACAGCCAAGGAAAGGCTGTTGACAAGAACAAAAATGTGCCAAAAATTCCTGTGCTCTCCAAAGTTGATTGCATGCTCACAACTTTGAAATAAGGGATTATTTGAAATCAAGATTCATGGCTTGGGCTCAGGTACCTGCACTGTCACTTTATATATAGGGGGATTTTCTCCTTCTTTTTGGAGTTGTGTCAGTGCCCATCTCTCATCCAGGAAGCAGGAGAATCAGTTCAGCATGAGCCTCCTCCCCTTCCTGAGGCAGCTCAAACTTACAGCTCCTGTGCAGGATAATTGGCTTATCCAGTTAAAGAATTCACACAGAGAGGCTCTTCACTTCACCTGTGGATGTGAAGTCACGATTTTGCCAGAAAAGGAAGACTCATCAAGCCACAGAGCAAAAAGCTAGAGGTAGCATGACTGCTCTGCCTAGATGAGGCAATTTCCTGGGATGGAGCAGTTACTGGATCAGGTACTTCCCAGAAGTATCTAAGCGTTTTTGCAATGTGCTTGTCATTCATCAGGTAAAACTTCCACGGGATTTCCAAAGCCTGCCCATGCATTCACTTTTCTTTGTTCCTATGAAACAGCTTGTGCCTGTTCACAATAGTGTGTCGCCTCCGGGTTATGACCTGTTGGTTGACAAAAATAGGTGCCAGGTGAGGCTCCTGCCAGGGCATGACTGCCAGGCTGAAGAATTCCAAGGAGGTGGCTCATTTGTTTCCATGACACTGTGCTTCTTCGTGTGCTCCATGGAGCAGGTCTTGGCAAGTGGCATTGAAGCAAGTCTCTGTTTAAAGTGGAAAAGCTCCAAAGCTGATAAATTTTCTCTGTCAAATGGGTCAGAGAAAGGACATCCCTGCTCTAGGCCAGGCTGGTGTCATTAGGTAAACGAGAGCTGTTCCTCAGCCTTGGAAGTGGCCCAACCTAGAGCTGAGCATTCGGAAGCTGTGCTAAATGGAATGATTGCAAAGGGCAGGATCAGGGTGGAGGATCCGCAGCACTGCAGGGAGGAGAGCTTGCTGCTGCACTCAGAGCACCATCCTGTGCTTTGTGAAGCTCTGCAAGGGGCAGCAGTCTTTGTTCCATGAGGCGTCAGCTTTTGCCCAGGAAGCAAAGGAATTAGGAAAGTCTGAGCAAGCTGGGGAGAGCCGAGTTGGCACAAGTCGGCTTCTAGGAGACTCGTATCTGAAGAACCATCCAAAAGTCTGAAAATATTCTACAAACAGTGGAATCTTAAAGGTTTCTGCCCAAATCCCATTGTTACCAGTGCTGCAGTTCTGTTACTGCTGGAGTACAATGCTTGCTCCTCAGCAGCGCTGGAAGTTTGAAATTTGTTTATTCCATGCTGGAGTGGAAAGAGAATTGTTTGAAATGTTCTTTTTCTTACATATGTATTTTTCTTGTTAACTCAGTTGTGCTAATGTTTGCTTTTGGATGCTAATGGGATGTTTTAATTCATGAATGTTTGTTTTGTGGTATCAGGCACTGACCTGATACAGGATCCCACTTAAAAGTTCTGCCTAAGTGGGAGCAGAGGTTTTTACTCCAGACCCTCTCAGATGAACAAAGCAGGAACTTGAATGTGGGTGTCCCAACATCAAGAGCTTTCCAGAGAATGAAGCCAGCTTCTATTCATTGCCAAAAATGCCAGTTTTGACTGAAAGGTAAAAATTTCTTTATTCTGGCTATGCTGTATCTTACCGCATTAAGGCTAGCTGACAATACAGGTTAATTTTGAAATGTGAAACTTTGTGTTTCACAAAGTTACGAATCTACAGTTAAGACAAAATCCAGATATTTCAGCAAAGAGAACAGCCTCTTGGCATATTTGACTGGAAAATAGATTTAGTTGGGGAGAGGAGAATGATTTATAGAGCAGAAGGTAGAGTGGAATGGGCCATTTTCCTGTAGTACTCAGAGTCTGGTAGTCTAGTGCAGTTTTTGTCAAAGAAAAGGGAGCCACTGCATTTAAATACAGGGTTTCATTACTGTTGGAATGTAGAGGAATGTAGAGGAAGGTGGTCTGCGGCTCTAGAAGTTCCCTGGGAAGAGGTCTGTGTGTCTGAGAAAACTTGCTGTCCGTGGTTAGTGTCCTGCTGAGTAGTTCTGAGGGGCATAAACACAGTGGCTTGCCTGGGTACTAAAAATGCACATCTTGTGATGCTGGCAGTTGCTGAAGGTAGTGGGTGTAACAACCACCCTTCATTTAAATCAACTGCAGAGTGTAATTAGGCTTTAGGGAACAGACAGCTGAAACAATAGGAGCCACCACCCCAAAAATGAGGGTATGTACAAAGCTGTTTAAGAATGTGTTGTGTAGGTGGAGGGTTTGACAACAGGCTGAATTAGCATGCAGGTGGCTGAATACTGTTCATGTGGAAGAGAAACCAGAAAGACATCAGGGCAGCATGCAGAGAAGGTATAAAGAAGGTCACAGCTAAATAAATGCTTTCGCTCTGAGTAAAAGCTGAGTTTTCAGAAGTCAGGCACCTGGAGCTTCAAGCAAGCAAGGTGTTATCTGCTCTGAAGTTCTCACTGATATGTGAGAACTTGTGTTTTAGGAGTTGGCTCTGAAATCAAAAGGCTTTGTATCAGGTTCCAACATTTGTCCTACTGCAAGAGATAAATGATGCAAAAGTATTGACCAATTAGAACGTGGCAATGCTCTTATGGATCTCCTCATTATTGCAGTGACAAAGCAGCAGATATCTCAGCTTTTAACTGTAGTTAAGCAAGTGAAGCTTTTATATGGAATGCAACTTCAGATTCCAGTGTGGAAAATATAAATTAACATCAATTAGAAGGAAAAGGCCAGCTCAGAATAAAACACAAATCAGACCCACCTGGCCTAAGTCAATTCTACTGGAGCTTTCCACATAAGAATATTTACTTGCTACAGAGTTGAATTTGGCAAAGTGAGAATTGCACTTGGAGGTTTGCTTTTTTTCTTTATTGTACAGTCAGCACAATCACAGTTCAGTTTCACTCTTTGATTACTACAGTGTCCAGCACGGTCTCTCCCTTGAATGAGCTTTCCTTGGTTATTCACCTACCTCACTGCCAAGAAAACATCAGGTTTTTGCACAGTGTTTGTTTTGTTGACTAGATTTAGCATGTGAATGGGTTGTCTGCTCCGACAGAAAGGTTGTCCCTTGTGTCTTTGTTTGAAAAAAAATGCTTTTGACAGCCTATTTATATGCCTGACCTTAAGAGATTTCCAATATTGTGCATTTGTGAGACAAAGTTCAAGACTCTCCAAACTGTGCCTTTCACAGATAGTTCCTCTGGTTTGAAAGTGTCTACGGGCTCCACGCAATTTCCCGTGCAACTGAGGCTGACTTCTATTAAAGCACTGTCTGCATCTGCCTTTCATTAGTCCCATGAATGATCATGAAGTGTAGATTTAGATTCTTCCTACAGTTACATTGCAGAAAATGAAAAACAAATGGGTTCAAGGTAAGACTGAACATAATTCTGCTGAATTCTTCTGAACCCCAGAACTCTCTGGTGATGCACTGGCCAGAGTACTGGCTTTTCTGAGCTTTCCAGAATGCATTACACACAGTTCCACATCTAGACATTCTTTCATGTGTATTAAAGAAGTTTTTTGTCAATCTTCAAAGCAAGAAGACAACAAAGGCAATTATTTAGTTCCCTTAAAATAGTGAGCAGTGTGAGATATCGTGCACTATACATGGAATAAGCCACCAGGGTCATCCAATCCAATGCCTCACAAGCACAGGGGTAATTGGTTAGACCCAGAAGGTCTACAAATCACCCATTCTGCATATACCACAAGCCACAAAACACTCCCCAATGCTCTCTAACAGCTTGAAGTTGTACAGCACAACCATTCAAAGACACAGACTTGTTTGCCACAGTCGGGCCATTGCAATCATGGCAATCCAGCAGCTCTTATCACATACCACAGAGGATAGCAAAGAAATCTACGGCATTTTCAACATCCTAAGCACCAAGCACCCTGAAGACCTCTAAATGAAAATGCACTCAGCAATATATCCTACCCCATTCCTTAGCCGTACTTTTGCACTCTGCTGGTACGACCCACGCTCAGTATAGGACTCGTACCTTGCACTTGAGCATGCATGTACATAAACATAATCTCCAGGGAGCTTCCAAAAATTACTTTTCTGTGTTCACAGCACAATTGTGGTGTGTTTTCTGGCCTCTCCAGAACCAGAAAAGAGAGGTGACATCTCTCTTCCCAAGCACTTCCAAGGCCTGTCAGCAAGTCACCCAAGGCTCAGCAGCCTTGGGCATGATCCAGCCCAGAGGCTAAAGGCTTTTTAGTCTCTCTGGTCGCTGGAACAAAACAAAAGCTCTGATCTGTGTTTGAGGGGAAGAAGGTTTTGGGTCTCAACCGTCTGAGCAGACACATATTCTGGGACTTTTGCTGCTCAGATGCAGAGGGTTTTTTCCTTCTCTTGTCCTGCTGGTGACTTTTATTTCCATGAATAATTAGGTGTAAATTGCTAGGAATATTTCTTCTCTTATGCAAAACCACCTTCTGTAACTTCAGAAATAGCTGTGTGTGTTTAATATCACCATATCTGGATGCTTCTACCAGAGTCGCTGCGCCCTGCTCTCTGTATATGTGCAGAAGAAATACGGAGTATTCTCACTTGCTTTTCTCCCCCTCTCAGAGCAAAACATCAAATACAGTAACCAAAACATACGTGCTATGCAGGACCCTATAGAAAGTAGGTATGTTTTCAAAATTATGTTTGGTTTGAATTTTGAGATTTAGTCCAGTTTAGATCTTCACTTACCCAAAAGAGTTGCATCCATCTTAATTTGAAAAATGGAAATAGCAGCTCTGCTAGTGATCAGAAAATTGATTCTCTAAAGCTAATTCCAAATGAAATGGTTCAGGAAAATATAATCTGAGAGCAGCACTCCTCTGGTAGCAGGTAGATGAGAGCTTTGCTTCACATGGAGGATAGGCTTGGACTATTGGCATCCAAACAGATCAGCAATGTGACATTTGTTTCTCACAGGAAAATCCTTTCCCTAGGGTACAGACAGGAAATCCAAAATGAGAGGAGGTAAATACCAAAGGACCACTGAGGAAAGGGGAGGAAAAAGAACAAAAAGCACAGTGTTCACTTGTTGTGTCCACTAAAGAAAGGCTCAGGAAAGAAAACTGCATGAGAAATAAGTGCTTATTTTGATATTAAATGAAGTGCTGTGATCGCAAGGTGAACCACTTCCGTGCTGCAAGGTTGTAGTTCAGATCACTGAGCACCCCAGTGAAGTCTTTATTTACTGTGTTCTTTGTGTCCTTAAAAATCATTGAATTCCTTTGGGAAAAAAAAATAAATCAAAATTTACCTTATTCAACTAAAGCATGTGATAGATCCTTAAGTTTGTTCACAGCACTTGTTTTTCTGAGTGCTGCCCACTGTGAACCAGCAGCTTTTGGGAAGCTCTTGTCTCTTTCATGCTAGAAATTTTGGTGCAAACTCAGTGACTCAGTAGTGGGTGAGGATTACAGCAGCACACATGTATTTACTCGGGGACCTTTTGCTGACCGTGCTGTGTCTAGGCTCACACAGCCTCTCAAGCTGCTTCCCTCTGAGTGCAGGATGCTCTGTTTCAGATGTAATGAGGGCTGGGAGGGCCAGCAGCCGACCCACTGAGCCTTGCAGTAGCTCCTTGAACCCACTGATGGGAGCTTTGCCTTGGACCAATGCTGGCCCATCAGCCTCCCCCAGAGCTCAGCACACAAACGCCGGGCAGCAGCGGGTGGGTAACGAGAGCTAATCGCTGAAGCACAAGGAACAGAGCAAGGATAACTCACCTTGGAAGGAAGGGCAATGCAAGGCTCTTCTGTGCGGTGCTGCTGAGATGCCCCGTGACAGGGCGACTGTGAAACGGGGGCTCTGAAAAGGACGTTCTTTATACTGGAATTGCTGACTTGAGGTTTTTGTCAGCTGGATCTTTGGGCTTCTTGCCAGCTCAGAAAAAGCTAACAAAGGTCATTTCTGCTGTTGCATATGATCAGGGAAGAAGGAAAGGAGGAAGAAAATAAATGAGGGACTGTAGTACTTTTAAAAGAGAAACATTTTTTCCAGAGAAGTAAAAATGGAAAGTTGGGACAAGTTTGAAACTGAAGCTACAATCCTACCGCGGTCAAAACTTAGAAAAGAAAAGATTAAGACTCAGATGGAATTGTTTGAACTGGATTTGTTAATCAAAGACAAGTTTATTTTAAAGTGTTATTTTCACTTACTCAACTTTTTTTTCACTCAGTTTCTTATGTTCTTTGGAGGGTTCATGTTGTCTTAGTGTTTATAAGGGTTGCATGATTTCTGTGCCTTCCAATGAAGAAACAGGATACTCACATATCCCTATTTTTCAAACATCCATTTCAGTTTTTTAGCCATTTAGAAGCTGTCCAGCTGAGATCAATGATTTCATGGTGCTCATAGCCCCTGGTCATGTCATATTTTACAAAAGTTGAGCTCTGAGATAACGTTTCCCAAACAAATTCCAGTACAGCTACATTTTGACATTCTCTTCCTGAGCTTTGACCAGATACAAGTGGCACGATTTCATTGCCAAATTCTATCCAACTTCTATAAAAAAATAGAGAGGTGAAAACAACATTTTTAATAGGGAAGTATAACTAACTGTTGCTGTCCTTTCTCTGTATAAACTGTTATCAAGACTTTGAAGTTCTGCCAGCTTGTTTCCATTACAAGGAAAACCTGATACCAGCTGGAATTTTTGGAGTACAGAGAGAGCAGTGGAAATAGTCTTGTTGACTTAAAAACTATGCATAATGTCCTGGGGTTTAGGAACACAGAATAAAGAAACTGGAAACAATTTTCTTTTTAGAGGTCTCTGCCTTTTCAACACTCTAAGCAGCTTCATATGTTAAAACTTCTTTCTAACATGATATCCACAGGAACTTTTCTCATTCTCTCATTTTCAAGGCTTTCATTCCTCATCTCTCCTGCCCATCAGTACTTCAAACTACCAAATGTTCCAGCCCTGTGCTTATCTGCCCCTCGAGAAGCCTCACTGCTCACATGGCATAACTTCTATTTCATGTTTTGGGTGTTAGCTTCTGGGATTTCTCAGGTATCGCTGCTCCTGAGAATCCTCCAGTTTGCTTAAATGCAAGCCTGGGACCGATGAAAAGGGTGATTAACACTTTCAGCCTGATAGCTGGCTGCAGCTAGGGACACAAAAAACAGCTGCCATGTTCTGTTGATGGCATGCATCAGCGGGCAGGTAAAGCTCTATAATCAAGATAATCTCTGGTAAGGGTCCTTCCTTGTATACACACACAGACTATAGCCCTGCTTCATCTGCAAAACAGCATTCAGTTTCAGCATGTGTACCGTATTAAGCTTTCTTTGCATCAATGTAAAAAAAATCTTCTGCACTATGTCGTGATTTGAGCCATATGGTGTGTAAGAAACAGGTGGAGCAAAGGCTGAGCAACAAGCATTGAAAGAAGAAAACAGCCATTATTTTAAATAGTCAAGATAAATTATTAGATTTGTGGCCATCAACCTCCAAACAATTATTATCAGAATAGTCAAGCCTGAGAGACGTGCTGCTAACAGTTCTGTGCTGTATGTTGTCTATGGCGAGGAATTGCTACAGGACAGTTTTCTCTTACATTTTTAGTGTTCACAATCTACTGGTTTTGTTATGATTTTTTCACCTCCATCAAGGAGATTTATTTCAATGTCCCTATTGTGTGATTCTCAAACCCACTAAAGCCCTTTTCGAAGTGGTTGCTGGAGCACTTCCCAAGTAAATATTTGTTGAAATGCTTATTAGCAAGACAATTTCCTTGGATATTTTCTCTTTCCACGAACATTCTTATTAGAAATGTTTACAGAAATGAGAGGCAATTTGCAAAATCTGTTGATATTTCTAGAGTAGTGGAAAATTATGGTTTAATCAGGGTATTTACAAATGTAAGCCTCTTTTTTATTTTGCCTTTTGTTTGACATCTGTTTTCTTTTTATAACCAAAAAAACCCCCTATGCAGTTGTATGTTCCTATGGCAAGTAAAAGCCTAAGTAGTCATCCAGCTGTTAAAATTAGTGTTAGGTCTGAATTTTCTATGGATTTCCCACTGCATGGCAGGAAATCAGCTTTCATTGCTGCTTCCCCCTCCTCCCCATCCAGCCTCCTATTAGATTAATACCAGAAGCATGAAGTAACAGAAAGTTGTTGCTTTTAGCTCTGGGAAAACTTGGCAGCCTCTCCAGAAATGAAGGGGGAGGGGGAACCTGAAGCCTCCGTTAACTAAAGAAGAGACTGGAGGCATAAAGAAACATTTTTCTTCCATTAAAATTCTGAAGCTTAAAAAAATACACTAATGACAAAGTGTTCCTAAGTCTAATGAGGATCTGCTGTCATTCCTCCTCTCTCTTTAGGCATTAATTGCCTGGCTCCTATGGGCTACTTTTGTGTCCCCATTTCATATTACTTAGTAATTTATGTCCTATTAGCAAACTGTATCACTGAAATAGTGCATTTCTCTTTTTGTTTAGAACGGGTTTCTAGTTTACAGGATGGTCTGAGGAGCTTGCAACCAAAAAGAAGGTTGTTGCTCACCAACACTGAGATGCCTCCCCTTGAGTGCTTTAAGGTTTCAATAGTACAAAGAAGAAGAAGGAAAAAAAAGAAACATGTAAACAAGGCATTATGACAAAGAAGCCAGACTACCCCCAGCTTCCTATCTCAGATTTTACAGTGGTCTTTGAACTACAGTACAAAATTATAATTTATTAAAACAATGTGTTAAAGATTGTCATATGTTAATTTCCTGTGATACTGTGGGATCAGCAAGCGTTTTTTATTGCTTCCTGTGGGCCTAATCCTACATCAGTCAGTGGGAATTTCATGGGAAATGTGTGGTGTCGTGGCCCAGCAGTGCAACCCAGAGCAAAGAGTATATATAGGGCTCTGTGGAAAAGGGGTGCCCAAGCTCCAGGAGCAGCACAGCGGGACAGGGACAGGTGCTCTGCGGGGAGCGGCATAGACAAGCACACGTGCATGAGACAGCAGACTTTACATGGTTCAGCTCCTGTAAAACAGCATTTTCAAACTACTCATATTCCCAAAATATCTGTGTTTATTTGCTTTTCAGTTTGCCTTGTACAGTTAGCTGGGGTGCTGCCCTGTAGAGCTTTAGCTTCTGGTTAAAGAGCAGAGTTCCCACTCACCACAGGCTGGGCAGATGGAGAGATGCAGAGCTTTGAATCCAAAGTACCCAAGTGCCTTACTTTCTTTACACTAAGCTCAGGTGCCAAAAGCTCTTCCAGCAGTTTGCAGCCTGCACAAAGGGCAAGGTCATCCAGAGCCCTCCCAGAGTTTCAGCCCCTGCCCAGCCTGCCAGAACCCAGTCCCGTTCCTGGCCTGCGACAGACCCTGTAAGGAAGGTGGCACATCCAACAGCAGGCACAGGGAGCAGTGTTACCTGCAGCATGGCTGGGCATGGTCCCCCATTATTCCCCAGGGTAACCCAAAATGGGCCTGACAAAGAGGAAAGGGAAGAACAGAACACAGAATAATCTGGCACAGGGCACATATAAGGGGTATGTGCCACATCCTGTCTTATCGTGCTTTGCATGCCAACAAGCTGTCTGGTACAGAAGCTGTCCTGGCCTCAGGAGCCAGATTTGTACAGCACCCATCCATTAAAAACCTGTGGGGAAATGCTGGACCATCTTCCCCTTTCCCTTCCATATTCTGTTGGGAGATGAACGTATTGTATTCTGTGACATTCTCCACTATCCTGTTACACTTCTCAGATTTTGTTGAAGAGTGCAAGTGCAGTGGGAAGGCTAGGTGGTGAGTTGTCATTTGACTTCTATTTTGGTTTAGGTTGATTTTACCTTGGGTATTAGCACATCTTCAGGATGTCTGTCTTGAGGTTTAGTATATTTTGTCTAAGCATTTAAGGCAATCTTAAGTAAGGACTGTGTAGGGACAGAATTGTTATAATTTACTTTTTTCAGATGCTTTTAATCCTGCCTCTGTTAGGAGAAAAAAACCTAGAAATCTAAGGCTAAAATATATCTCTGCATCTTATTCTGCCCCTGTGACTGTGAGAAAGTAGTAGCAATATTGTGTCATCCTTTGTGCTGCTAATGGGGCATAATTCCACATTTGGGGGCCATCTGCTGAAAAGAAAACCTCTACAACCCTTCTGAATGCACATATAAAAACTTGTCAGCAAAAACAGCTTCATGAATCAGTTGTGAGAATATATTTTATCTAAAATTGTTAGGCGAAGCTCTTTCCTTTACAAAAGTCCAAATGACTCCAAACAGAATGAAAGAAGTTTTGGCAACCATCTTTCTTTTTGGTACAAATACATTGTTTTCCCTCTTTTGACTCTATACTAATTAATTTAATTTCACTTGAAGGGGCTGAATACTTTTTTGCAGGAGGAAGAAAACAAATGAGAATTTATTTCAACACAGAGAGATCCACCTTTACACAGATTAACTGTAAAATTAAAGTAGTAACTTTGGTTCTTCTGTTCCATACCTTGCCCCTGATGCCTTTTCCTGGTCTCAGAAAATGAAAGCCAGACACGGTTAAAGGGAAGGGGTTGTTTACCTCGGTATCTTTAATAGGATCCTATTGGTGCATCACCTTGCCAAGGTGGAACGTGTCGCAATGCACTACCCACTGTAAATCATGTATACCATTTATAGACCTTACACATTAGCATATCTAGCAAGGGTACCCAATTAGGGGGCTTGGGTGGGCTAATTTCTAGTTTACAGAATATGTTCTACTGGGGGACCTTGGCCCCCCAAGATAGTTGAATGTTTGGTCTCCTGGCTGTGCAGTTTCTAGGGTGTTTGGTCTCCTGGCCCTACAGAACACTAGAACTATGCTAAGTTACCAGACTTAAAGAGTTACAAGTATGCATGCTAATATTTGTGGATACATAGAACTGTGTAAAAGGTATATAAAAGAAAAAGCAAAAATCATCTTGGCATCACCCCCACTGAGATTTCTTGTGTAACCTTGGGCAAGTAGCTTAAATTGCTTTAGATTTCTTCTCACTTCCTACTAAAGAAAGTACTGTCTCACTGACATGACCCACAGTATTGTTATATATGCATCCAGATTTGATAAATAGAGACCAAAGGAGAATAGAAAACTTCCCTGGCTTGGCATCAGAAGAAAAACATAAGGCCCCAAACTCAGATGCATGTAAGGACTTATGAATCAGCTTATTGCTTGCTGGGTAAAAGATAAGACTAGAGGGGGCAACTATGGAATGAAGATACCCATGTATCCAACCACGGAGTACAAAACGATTAGCTGTCCTAATCTGTGACTATAATTGTAAACCAGTGTAGCTACAGAATTTGCACCATGTCTTGTGCCAAGTGCTTTCCTACTGTTTTGGCATCTGTGAGGAGCACTGACCAAGGTTTTGCAAGTGCTTGTCGTTTTCAACATGTTTTCTCACAGATCATATACCGAAATTGTACTTGTGTACAGGAAAAAACACTTTACTACCACTGTAGAGAGCCCAGCAGCTGGCTGATGAAGCCCTCAGCCACCCCTACTGACCAGTGCACACACTGATTTCTAGGAAAGGGAAGCAATTAATCAGCTGTGAAGACAGAGAACCATACACAAGCTAATAGGGGAGTGCTCTTGTGATTTGAAACAATGTCCATCCTGTGGCAGCAAAAAATTCTTTTGATTACTAAAATACTCTATTTAATGAAGAAATAGTGTGCACTTCTATTGCATTAAATGGTCCGGTTGCTTAATAAAAATGGTTACCTCTCCAACAAATCTTGTCTTGTTTATATCTTGAGGCCATTATGGATACAATACTGCTGCTACTTAAATGAGTCATTATGGGTCGTGCAATTATAGACAGGGGGATTTTTTTTTAAGGTAACTACTTATTATTAACAGAAAATCAACTGCCTAAATTAGTATCCCTTTAATGGTAATTCTGCAACACAGTTATACTGTGGGCTGGGCAGTCAGCATAAAGGAAGAGCAAACCTCTCAGCTGTGCTGTAAATCTAGGCAAAAACTCACAGAAGTGCAACAAAACCCACCTACCAGAGATGTCCCTTAAGCTCTGAATCCAGCTGCAAAAGCAGCCTGATGATTCAGAAAAATGCAAAATATAATCGCTTTTTTGGCCTCACAATTACAACCTAGTTAATTGCATACAACTGTGCAAAGGAAGAGAGTAAGGAAATTCCTTTCTTGACCCTTCCAGCAATTGACTTGTGCCCTGAAGCATGAGATTTGATTACTCATGTAACTTATTTTCCCCAGGCAGTTTCTTCTTGATAGCTCTTGTGTGACAGTTTAAGAAAATTTCAGGACAAGTCACAAGAACACTCCACTGGTTGAACCCCAATTTATTACTGATATACATTTCTACTGTGTGCTGCATTCATAGATTTTCGGATTTTTAACTAGGATGACCAGTGTAACTACAGGGTGTGATTTTTTTCACCAGAATAGTACTGATAAATGCAGTCATGCTCCACGTTGCCTTTTGATTTTGCAGAGATTCCCAATAAGCCTTAAAAATCAAGATTCTTTCACAACCTAGAATCCAGCCTGCTAAACTGCCTCCAAATGTCTTTGAGGAAGTTACAGCAGAGGAATCACTGCTTGCTTTGAAGTTTCACCCGAAGTTCTGGTTGTGAACATTGTTACTATTTTCAAGCTATAGACAAGTGGTTCAAAATGCTCTGGTTAAACGCTGGAAAGCACTGAATCCTTACGACTTCATTTGTTGTGACAGGTTTATTCAAAAAGGGTGCAACTTAATAATCCATTGGTGTGTTGGTGATGCTGGTTCAAGAAACAAAGGTTCAGTCTCAAGCACAACCTCTCAGATCTATTTGTTTCTCTTCCCATCAATCATTCTAACGCAAGCACTTTTTGGACCTTTTTCAGAAGAGGTAGAGGTGTTGGGAAGGAAGTTTCACCTGGGTAATTTTCTTGATCTGGTTTTCATAAATAATTGCATCACCCCACCAAAGAATGTAACAAATCATAGATTATGAATCCAAATGAGTAGTTAAGGCACAAAATAGAAGACATCAGACCAGTTTTGCCACCAAAGAAAAGGCTGGGTGTAACAGCACCCAGTCATCAATGGGAAGCTTTATCTCAACTGATTTTGTCAGGCTGGGAATCGCCACTCTTCCTGCAGGTAACACAAAGCCTGAACCAACTCCCAGCTGTGGGCTCTGCCTCATTTGACAGAAATGCAGCCATGTCCACACCTGATGTGGGTAAAATCTGTGAAGGTAAGAGACCAGGGAACACAGAGGCTGTGGCTGCAAGTGCCTGCTCAGAGATTACTTCAGTTCTGAAGCAGCTGATGTGATCTCTTCTCCTATCTTATAGAAGCATGGCATTGAAGTATGGTAACAAAATGGCATTTTATTACCATTTTCAATGTTCTCGATTAAAACATGCTTTTTGCAAACATTCCAACATTTGATTTCTACTTATATGAATTACCATGGAAACCAAACTTTTATCGGGCATGCTTGCATACTGAGGGGTGGAGAATTTTAAAAGCCTCTATGATATGCAGTACAGTTGATGCTGAAGTGCAATTGCCATGAAAACTGTTAATGATGGACTGTTGAACCCATCTATGAGTTGTAGCTCTCGTGCAAGTTTCCATATACTTTTTCCTGACTTTCTTTAATAGTAGCACTGCTTCTTTTGTTCCAACAAGAGTTTTCAGCTCTTTATGGAGTTGCACTTGTTTCCTAATTTTTAAGTATTTCCTACTCAAAATGTAGGACAGGGTTTTTTTGTTGTTGTTTTAAATTGCCAGACTCTTGCCTGTTAAACATTACAATTTACTAAGTTATTTTAGAGCCTCAGCTATGGCTGGTTTTGAGGACTTATTATTATTTTAAAAATAAGTCCTATTCTGTATTTTTATTTCTTTTGCTGAAAAGAAACAGATGACACTGATTTAGACAAAATTTTCCCAGCATACAAGTATCAGGGGAAACACATAGTCTGCCTTACCCAGCTTTGCTGCCTCCTTACCTACTGGGTAGGAACTAAGTGAAGGAACATTTCAGCCAGCATATCACAAGCCCTTCAGAGCAACAGTTTGACCACAAAAGCAAAGATGCAGCTTTCCGTACTCCTAGGCTTCACGTTCCCTAGGGAGATTTTCGCAGACTATTACTTACAGTTTTCCCCACTTAAAAGGAAAAGGAAGATCATGTGAGATGAAGGGAAGGCTGGCTGCTTTTGGTTCTGGCTGCGGCAGGATTAAAAGTAATTTTCAGTCTACTAACTGTGAGGATGTCCTTAACTCTGCATTTATTACATGCATATCCCCTTATTTTTTAAGTGTGTGTACTTCTCCTTGCTTGCTCAGTGAACAAAACAGAAGAGCCAGGTTCAATGCTAGCGGAAAATGAAACACTGGGATGTTTGTGGAGGCATCACAGAAGAGACCATCTAGGTTCTGGCCTTTTAGAGTAATTAGTCTTAAAGCTTGTCTTTTCATATGTAAACTACAGTAGACACCAGGACAGTCAAGGGCTTTTAAAAAAAATATTCTCTAGTATTCTGGGTGTCACTATACAGATTCCAGGTATTAACGGGTTATTACAAAATTTATATTGTAGTAAAATTGCGGTTCTAGCCAAGTAAAGTATCCCCTGGAATACGTAAGGCAGGAAGTGTATCCCAGCAAACTCCGTTTCCTCGTGGCCCACGGGAACATTCAGCAGCCGCGGCCGTGGTTTACCTGGCCGAGTGCTGGGGGAGCTTCGGCCCATCCCGCAGGACCCCTGCACAGCAGGTAAGTGCTGCTATTCCCGAATTTCCTCTTTGGGAAGCAAATGGGGAAAGGCAGAGTGACGAGGCCACACAGCACGGAACAAGATCGCTATGCAGGACACTCTGGCTCCCTGCCCTGAGTCCTCCAGGCTGGTTCGCATCTCTCACCGCCGGGGTTTGCCTTACCAGGCTGACACTGCACAGGCGCTCGGAAAGCGCAGCTTGGTTATACGCCCTGGGCTGCCAGCGCCCAGTGATCCCGGGCGAGAGACGACCTCCCCCCGGAGCCTCTGTCCCCTTTTTTTTCCCCTTGTAACAGCTCCAACTCCGCCGGTGGCCTCGCTGTCTCTGTCCCTGAGCAGCCTGCGGAGCCAGCACCCCTGAAGGGTCCGGGCTGGCACCTCCAGCCGCTTGCCAAACACGTGACGGGCGAGACGCGCTGCTCTGGCAAACACCCTTTGCCGAGCTGGTGCTGGTTTGTAGGGTAGCTTTGGTGTGAAAACCCCTCCAGCAAGGGCCGGCCGGGCTCACCAGCCCGTTCCCCGCTTTGGGAGCAGAAAAATGCTGGTGGTGGCACCTTCGGTGATGCGTGGGGACTGGACGGACGTCTTTTGGGAGCCCCGTGTGGGTATACACACGAGGGTATCTATGTATTACACACATACTTTCATGGGTGCATTTTTCTCCGGTAAGAGAAGATCTCGGATCTCAGGACACCTCAGGCAGAGGCTACAGCAGGGCTGGGTGAGTTGCAGGGGCGCCCCACCCAGGGAACGGAGGCAACCCGGCTCCGCTCCGGGATGGGGAGGGCGGAGGGCAGCCCCCTCTGAAACACGTCTTCCCCGGGCATGAGGAGGAGGAGGAGGAGGAGGAGGAGGAAGATGAGGTGGAGGGCGGGCGCAGGTAAAGCGCACCCCAGCCGCAGGCACGGAAAACAGGGCCCACGCCCTGCCAGCGCCGCCCTGTTTGCTTAGCTAATCTCGCGGGCAGGAAATTGCCTGGCGACTCATATTTATGAATCGTGAAGAGCTCCACGGCGGCCCCTCGGGGGATATCCCTATNGCCCTCCCGGGCCGCGGGGATGGCGAGAGGCGGCGGGGCCCCGCGGGGATGGGAAGAGGGTCCCTCTTAGGCACGCAGAGCTGACGCCGGCTCAGCTGCTCGCAGGCGTCCCCGGTTTTTGGGCTAGTTTTAAGGGAGTTTGTGCCACCAGCACCTCCGTCCACTCCCCCGCCTCCGGCCCCTTCGCACGTCTGACGGGCGGGGCGGTGGGGTCCCCCCTTGCCGCCCGGCTCGGCAGGGACCCCGCAGCTGAAAGGGACGGGGCTCCCTCCCTATCCCTTTCGTCGCCAGGCGCTTCTCCCTGTTTGTCCGGGTGTTCTCCCCGGTTCTGCCGCGTCCCCGCTGGCGAACAAAGCCTCTGCCCCCGGGGCGGCGGGGACATCCGTCCGAGGTCCGAGGAAGCAAGGGAGGAACGGCGGGGCTTGGCTTTGCTTGGTTTGGTTTTCCATCGTCAATAATCTGCCTGGTGGAGGGGAAAACGTGGGACAAGGCTCTTTGTCCGCGATCCTTTGTTCAGCTGGTGGCTTGTAAAGGCTCCTGCGGCTGTGCGAGGGCTGCCGTGCCCGGCGGGGATGGGTTCCCGGAGCTCAGCCGGCGATGGATGCCGTCTCGGCATCGCTGGAGTTTAGCAACAGGAACCCGGCGTTACGGCGGATCGGCTTGCGGATGGAAATCGGGAGTTTGGGCTCGATCTCCCCTGACAGATTCAGAGCTCCTAAGTCCCCCCTTGTGTAGCCCTGTCAGCAGCCGGGTGGGATTCGGCGGCGCCCGGAGCCCCGCGCTCGGTGGTGAGTTCAGCTTGGAGATCAGAGCTTTTCTCGGGAAAATACCTCCTGCCCACGAGCAAACGGAGGAACGGGCTGGACAGTGCGGTCCTTGCTCCTACTCCTCCTGCCCCAAAGCTGCTGGAGGAATTTGCCCATGTGCAGAAGTGTAAATAGACTGTCTGAGCTTACATAAAGACTCAAGAGATGGGCTTTCTGCTCCTGCCACTGAGTGCTTGCTTGATCTCACACACATGGCTTTTGTCACCAGTTCCTTTTCCCCCAAATGCTCATCTTGTCAACCTGTCATCTTGTCTCTGTGCTGTCACTGTGCCTGACTCTCTGCACGTGCCCGAATCCTCTCTGTCTGCATCTTCGGGGCATCTGGGTGAACATGTTGCCAGTCAGAACATGGTGAATATTTCAGTTTTGTGCCACACCTTCCCTCTCTTTTGGAGGAAGAGAGACACAAAAGCAGCCTTTTTGCAAATTTTCATGTTTACTGAACTTTTTAGTTTTTGGATTCTCTACATTCTTATGGATAATGTCCTCAAAAATAAGTTATTAACATGGGAAAGGATGAGAGATGGGAGGAAGTAAGGCATGATAGAGTGGAATTGCAGAGGATGAGGATGGACCTGCTTTCCCACAGCAGAAGGAAGCAGTGTAGGAAAGAAAGGAGATTAAGTGATCAGAAGATGGGAAAGTGCCTACCTTTACTGTCATGGGGAGGGGTAGTCTGAACGAAGAGGGTTACAGAAAAAGATACCTTTAGGGCTGTCGAGTAGTAACATCCTACCTATTTCTATACAGCTCGTTTTACACAGTTTCTTTTCTACACCAGCAATTTATTCTGCTTCCATTTTGACAAATGCTAAATCGACTCATTAGTGTGTCTCTGTTTTTACTGAGGAAATGGAAATCTTTCCCGTCGGCCAGGACAGGAAGAGTGGTCATTTTTTTCCATATCAGTTACTGTCTATGGTTATCAGATACAATTATCAACCAGATCCTTGGAAGTAGTCAAAGGCATCAGTTGGCTATTGTTGAGAAGGAACAAAGCTCGTCATGAAAAATTTGAAGTATTTTGGGTTTAGATAGGAAGTGGAGATTGGATGAGCTAAAGGTTGCAGATTTGTCTTGAGGCTGGAGTTGGATCAGAAGGACTGAAGATGTTTAAATGGGAAGATATTTTTTGTCTTTTCCAGTTGAAGATCCAGAGAAAAGCTGAAATAATCAAAGTGGGTGTGGTCAAGTGCTGGTGATTGTTAATGAATGGATTAATGCTGTGTTCACTGCACATGTAGTGTATTATTTCCATTTTAATTTGTTAAAATGAATGGTTAATTCTGGTGTGTAGTAACCGCCAGCAAGGCAAACAGTGTTTCCCACTGAATTAACTGAGCAGCTATAAAATGATGTTCTGGGTGTTTTGAGCAGATGCTGTTCATTTAGGATTTGTTTCAGACTGGTGGAGCACATCCAAGATGCCACAGAAATCTAAGGGGAGTTTTCCCCTGTAGAAAGAAGGTCCTCTAGAGACTGCAGGGTAGAGTGAACTGTGTAAATATGACCAAGTTTGGGGTTTTTTCTTACTTAGGTCTCATGCAGGTGGAGTCAGTTTTTAAGTGAACCATTTTATTTAACTTCCTTTTATTACAGTAAGTGGTGTAACTGCAGGTGTGGCACCTCTGTTCCTTGCCCAAGGGAATGCAGTCCTGGGACCCGCTGATAAATGCTGCCCCGTGCTGGCGCAGGCAGAGCCATGGCTTGGTGTCACAGCAGCCAGGGCGGGTGCCACTCGAGCTGTCACTGTCGTGGTGTGGTTTGCCAAGCAAGTGTGATGAGAAGCATTTAGTCTGGGGGCATGCTTGCTGCCCTGAGAGCGCTGGGAAGTGAAGAGGCGTTAAAGAGCTTGGGGGGGATGTTTGGAAATATAGGGCAAGCATCCCAGGAAGGAGACAGATAGAGGAGAAATGGATGGGCGAAACAGGAGAGACAGAAGCTGTCAGAGTAAGTGGGCACTGGAGGGAACTGATTAACGGAAGGAAGTGACAGGCACAAAGTGGCAGTGAAAGGAATCAGCTCAGAGGAAAGCAGATTGTGGGCAAAGGTTGCCTGAGAGCAGGAAAATGAAATAGATGGGGGGAAAATGGTAAGGACATCCAAGAAAAAAAAAGAGTGGATGATCTTTGAAGCTGTTCTGATTAGTTTTTCTATCTGCTTATGTTTCTGGGCCTTACCTACCTGCTCTCATTGAATTTGTATGGGGTGTCCTAGGGGCACGTTTGTCATGTCAAGTAGGATGGGAGCGGAGAAACTTCTTTTCAAGGTCTTTCTCCTCTTGTACAGTCAGAATTTCTGCTCCTGTATGATATGAATTTGGATACATAATTGTTTTGCACTCAGTTGCCTTCCTGAAATTTTAGATGAAGAAAGTCTGTATTTCTTGGGATTCAGGAGTGAGAATTATGTTCATCTATATTTTTTAAGTGTATTTATTTCTATACCATCTGTGTTGTTTGCTTTGGGTTTTCTTAGTCTGCACAGTAAGCAGTCACAGCCCACCAGCAGAGCTTACTATTTGCCATCTCTGTGCGAAACTTTAAAGTTTCAGTTTGCAAATCTTTTGAGCATACTCAAATTTTCAGTAGGAAAGGAGTTAATGAAATAGTGTCAGAATCATACCAGGGAGCTTGTCACTGCTGTCATGAGATGATACCTTGGGTCAGATAACTGACTCTGGAGCTTAACTACCAGAAAGGTACCAAAATAGAAAAGATGAGTATGACTGGAGTTTGGCTTGTCCTCTGTCAACCCTGTTTTTCTGCATGATGAAAGGAGTTCATTGTTTTAACAGAAATCTCTTCTAGTATGTTTCTACCTGTCCGTGGCTTTTGTTCAAGCAGAAGAGAATTAACTCGCCTTCTTCCTTTAACTTATCTCAGTGAACTACTCCAGATGAAACAGTGGTTTGCGTGACTGTAAGATAAGGAGGAGGCAGTGATGTCTACTAAAGTAATGCTGTTTGAGTAGGTGGTCTAGTCTGTTGTCCTACCAAATACATAGGAATTAGTTTAGATTCATTGAGATGAGTGCTTTAACAGTTTCAGTTTCAGGTAAGAGTAGCTGTTATGGCACAAAAGTTATAAAGCTTCAACATTTTCCCTAGCATTTTTATTTGCGTCTTTTCTGTCAGTGGCTCAACCCTCAGTTTGTAGTCACCCAACTGTAGTATTTACATAGTAATGAATGTTTTCATTTTTGATGCGCGTTTAAAATTGTCAGCTGTCGTGACCTGATTAAAATGATTATGTCCCTCTACTGGAAAGAGCAATTGATGTGACAATGCCCACAACATCAATCCATATCAAATAGGAGAGAATCCTGTTTTAACAGTAAGACAGAGTAATTAAAAATGTCATATTTAAGTGCAATTTTTGGAGTAGTCGAGTGGGTTATTACAGTAAAATATATGTGATTTATGAGGGAGATAATGTTATTTAGGATGTTTTCTGTTGCACTGTTTTATTTCTCCTCCTTCTCCAGTATCCAACGTGATAATTTCTCAGAGGAAGAGGTAAGCCATAAGAGCAACTTCCTCTGCCACTCCCTTTTCCACATCGGAAGCCTGCAGGATTGCAAGGGAGTGACTTAGTCAAATCTGACTCACAGATATTTGACTTTTAATTTATTTAGTGTTGCTGAAGGTGCCAAGCTGTGAGTTTTAGGAACTGAAACTCTTTTTGCCTGTAACCAGACCTTGTGCTCACTTGCATGCAGGGACCTAAGTGTTGCAGGATTTATATCTTGAAAAGACAGAGACTGAGCAGATTTCAGGGCTATGCTGGCAGGAAATTAGCTGTAGTTTGGGGTCTAGTGTATTATGTTGTGGGGGAGGAGGAGGTGGAAATGAAGAAGGATGTTGAAGGCAACCTTTCATTCACAGCCTTACTGAATTGTCCGGTTTTTGGCAGAGACGGTTTTCTGTCTCTTAAGGATGTGTCCATTCACGGGTACAGAATCTCCACCAAATTATGCAGGTGCCTTTCTGTGAATATATTGTTTTAGTATGACAGTGGGCTTGGGGAAAGATGGATTTCCATGTAAGTGTTTTGGAGGTAAACAGTAGATTCCAGTGAGTTTTACTTGGCCATCAGATTGAGCCTATCAAGACTTTTGTTTGTAAATGGGCAGAGTAAGTCAGGAATAAAAACAGGTTTGATTTAATCAGGAGTAAGTACATTGTCCTCAGATTATGCAGAAAAAAGGTAAATCAGCTTGGTAATGGAACAGTCTGTTTATGCACGTAGGCGTGCTATACTGTGGGAAAATGAAACCTCCAGGCACTGAAGCCATCAGCACTCATTCACCAAATTTTGTTCAGAGTGTGAAAATTCGAGAGGCTTTCTTGTTTCCAAAACAGTGTGTGTTTTATTGGAATAGTTGAAACAGGCTCTAATCATTTGAAGATCTTGTTGCAGAACAAATGAAACTCCAATGATGTGCAGACAGTGCCAATGATGGGCTTTTGTCCTCACCCTCCATCAGTTTCATCTGTTTTCCAAGAGTGACAATACACTGCTGTAGGAGTTTCTGAAGAGAAGTGTCAGAGATAGTAGAGGTGCCAGGAGCCGCAAGGAGCCGCTGTTAATGTTCAGCGAGAAACTGAAAATGAAAAAACAATGAAGAGCAGAAAAGCCTTAAAAGATAGATGGCCAAGTTTGAGAGTTTCGTTTAAAACTGCTTATTTTCAGAGAAGCACCTTGGCAATGCCTGAGGCACTGCAACCCTCTTGATTGGTAACCTAAGAGCAGAGTGGGTGCTAGAGCAGGCTCTGCTAAAGGGAAGTGGGAATCAGCCCAGGCACAAGTAAAGAAGATATGAGAAGGTTATGTGCTGGGAAAACTTCACCCTGAATCTATGGATGCAATGCTGGGCAGTGCTGTGTACACAGGTAGTGTACCTGTGGCTTGGCTGAGCTGCAGCTTTTGGCTCCTACACTGAAGTGTCCTGGTTTTGGCTGGGGTACAGTTCATTTCTTCCTGGTAGTTGTTGCAGCATTGTGTTTTGGATTTAGTATGAGAATAATGTTGATAACACACTGATATTTTTAGTTGTTGCTATGTAGTGTTTCTGTTGAGTCAAGGACTGTTCACTTCTTATGTGACACCAGTGAGAAGGCTGGAGGGGCACAAGAAGTTCGGAGGGGACACAGCTGGAACAGCTGACACAAGGGATATCCCACATCCTATGGCATCCTAATCAGCACAATAAAGCTGGGAGAAGGAAAAAGGGGCTGGAACATTTGGAGTGATGGAACCCTGCTTTCCTGGGGGGTTTAATTCCTTATTTTGCTTTGCTTTGTGCATGAATTTTGCTTTATCTATCAAACTGTCATTAATTTATTACATGAGTTTTCCCTCTTTTATGATTCTCTCCCCCATCCTGGGTGGGGGTTAGCAAGCAGCTGGTGGGGCTGAGTTGCCAGCTGGGGTTAAACCACTGCACAAGGGAAAGGAGTTCGTACTGTAAAGCCACCCAGTTTTATAATATCTTAAAATTGGAATCCTTTGTTTGACTTGCTGCTTGAGTTGTGAATCACTGTTTCTTCTGGTCGTTAGTGAAACAAAACTTAATTTGGCCTGGGCACTGTAGAGATGAAACATGATTGGTAATGCTGTATACATTCACTTCAGATGACTTTATAAATCCCAGATGAAATCATTTTGCTTTGTTCCAGACAAGGCAGAGCGTGGCATGTGCTCTAACAAGAGTCAGCCTTGCTGGAGGCCCTGCATAACCTCATCTGAAAGAATATGATTTCATGAGAACAGATATACTGTGGATTTTGAGCTGTTTGTTACCTTTGCTCATCAATTAATTGATTGTTTCTTGGTTTTGCTCTCAGTGGTAAGTTTTTTAAAAAGCTCTTTTCCCCTTCAAATCCAATTATTACTAAGTGATAACTTCTCTCTCTCTCATCCTCTGGGAAGAGAGATGTGTAATAAGTTCTCAAACATAAAATGAAACCATATAAATATTTAACCTTAAAAAAGGTTATTAGCAAACCCAGGTATTCACCAAATTGAATAAAAGATTGAATTTTTAATTGCATAGAAACCCTTCCCTTTCAGCTGTGCTCTCCTTAATGTTTGTCACATTGATTAAATGGTAGCTGTCATCTCACGAGATAGAAAGGATGGGGTTTTTGGTGATCTTAACCATAAATCAGTAATATTAGAGACACGGGAAATGCAATGAATCTTCCTGTCTTTTTAACCAATCCTTTGTTCTGTCTTCTAATTCCAAGTTGTCCGTGTTCGGCTTTTATGTTCAGTGATACAGTGACATTTTTGTTGCAGGCAAGTGTGAAATGTTGTGTGTCACTAGTTTTCTGTGTCAGGTTGAACATGGCCTGAAAAGTAAAATTTTGGTTCTTTTCTGGGGACCTCTGGGCACAAAGTGCAACATTTTTAATAGAGATGACACAAGCAGTATGCCAAGGTGTCAACATAATGGCAGTATTAACGGGGTTTATGTCCTGATCCTTCAGCGTTTGGTCTGCAGACAAGTGGGACAACTGTCACCTCTTGCTGGGGTCAGCTGCCTGTAGCTGCAGCTCTGCCAGGGGTCCAGGGCAGTCCCCAGCCCTGCTCCAGCAAGGCTGTGTGCCTGGGATGCTATGCAGGCTTGGAGTTTGGAGGATCTGAGGCAAGCTGGAAGGAATTAGGGGAGGGGTCTGTCCACGGGTCAGAAGACAAGTGAGGTAAAAAGGATGGTAAATGTTTCATGTCAATAAAATAACCTGTTGAGGATGAAAATTGGGTTGAAAAGCTCTCTGCTGCCCAGGTTCTTCCCCATCTGCTGCTCTGGAGAATTTCAGTCCTGTTGTGCTGGAGAGGCTGGACATGTGGCTGAGTCCCTTCAGGAGCTGCTGCGCTCTGGGGGGGTCTCCTTCCTTACCCCAGCTCCTTGGAGAGTAGTGCCATTTTCGGGGAACGGTGGATTGTGTGATCATGGGGGAAGCTGCATCTTGCTGTGAGGGGCAGAATGTGCACACTGGGGTTGAAACTTCCCTTAGGATGGAGAAATGACCTCTACAGAGAAAGAAAAAGCATTGCAAAGTGAGGCCAGCACTGGGGTATTCCTGGGGGAGCAGAGTGAAAGGACAGGGACTGGCCCCCCTTGGGAGAGCAGCTTGCAGGGAGCAGGTGAGGCAGGAGCCAGGGTTCAAAGTGAAGGAGCCTCCCTGTGCTAGGATCAGCAGCCAGCTCCCTTCTCCCAGGGCTGTCCTCCCAGGAGAATAATGTGAAAAAGCATGGCATGGAAAGCCTGTGCACCACAGACCTAGAACCTTGGGGCTGTGATGACTGCAGTTAATTAAATAGGTGGCTTGTCTCTAGACAGCCCCAGACATCTGTCTCCATTCTTCACTTGTTTTTCTGACATGTTTCTATTTGCTTGTCCAGAGCTAAGCCCAGAGGACCTACAGATGGTCACCATTAATTTTGTCACTTGATACAATTTTTAAAATTTTTTTTGTCAACCTTTTAAAATAGATGTGTATAAAAAAATTAAATCTTTTAATAGAGCAACTCGCTAGAGGTCTTCTATTTGGATTTAGATTTAATTTTACTTTTTAGTGGCTGGGATTTAATTTTGGCATTTCTTTTAAACCAAGTCTCTCTTGTAGCCATAACAATTTTTAATTTGATCTTAAATAAACTTTCAAGATTCCCTTTGCATTCCTAGTCTGGCTTCTTTGGAAACTCAGAAATCATTGCATGCCAAAACATTTTCTTTGTTTTGGATCACATACCTGGTTTTGCATAGGTTTATTCATGACTGCAGGATGCTGGTGTTGCGTGGGCTGAACCTGGGCTATGGGTTTTCCACATAAAGTCTTCAGCAGTGAAGTGCAACCTTGTTAGTGATTTCTTAAGGAAGCCACAGGATCACCGACAAAACTCAGGAGCTGTGACTAGGAACTGCGTGTACAGAGTCAGGATCATAGACAATGGCTTGTTATCAAAACTAATTATATGTAGTTTTAAACTGACAAACCAACTGCAGACAGGTTTGGTAGGGTTTTTTTTTTTCGTAGTCTCCACATTAAACATGGAGTGTCCTTTCCAAATATCTTTTAACATATTTCCTTTTGAGTTGTCTCTGGAAATTTTACCAAAAGAAAAGCCAATTGTGTTCTATATTATGCACTCGAAAAATGTTCCCAGGATACACTTCTTAACACAATGTGGTTTTTTTTTCTTTTTTACTTTATTTGCAGGTCAAAATTTATCTGGTTCACTCCCATTAGTGTCATTTTAACCATCCTGTAGAAGAGAAATATGATGCCAAACAGAAGTAACCTCTCCTCCTTCCAGAATGTTGGATCAGGTAATCAATTAAAAAGAAGTTTGTTTGTAATGCACTGAGATCTTTCAGAATTTCTAATTGATTTTGGCCCTTTAATTCTTCTGAAACATGGATAAGATCAGCGCTCTGTTCTCATTCCATGTCTAACTCCATTTACCAGGCAGAACAAGGCCACAGCTGGATATGCTGCAGACAGCCAACCCTCCCCCATCACTTTAATGCCTGTCTGGAATAGATATCAGTGACCCCCAGCTAAACAACTCGGGAAAGGAAGAAAAGGAAGGAAGGGGGAAAAATAAAATAAAATAAAAAAAAAAGAAGAATTTCCTTCTGTAGCTCCAGGCAGCAAATACTTTGCTACACAGAGGAGGCTTGTGCTGAAGCATGAAAGCTGGGGCTGACCTGGATGCAGGATGGGTTCAGGGCACGTCACGAGCTGGAGCTCCCATCGTCTGTCTCTATAGCTGCATGCAAAGACAGCAGCAGCCAGGATGTGTAACATATCCTGGCATATTCATCAAGTTTCTGCTCAAACATTACCCTAAAAATAAACAAAACAAACAAGATCTGATTGATGGGAAGCAACTATGGTTTATTTAAACGTGTGCTGTTGTCCAGTTGGGATTTAACTGTATGTTTTTGGGCACTGTGGTGCTGGAAACAAAAAATCAGAAGAACTGGCATAAGGGATAGTAGAGAAAAGCTGAACTGGAGTGGCTACATGAAGGTACCGTGACCTTTTCTTACTGTACTTGTTTGGATTTCAAGTACAATGAACCCTTCACTCCTGTGGTGAACAGGCATGAAAGTTTCCATGAGCTAACTTGTTTTTTGGCAAAAGCATCCAGTCTTTGTAGGATTAAATGTGCCCTACTGCTGTTGCAAGGGAGTAATGAACAATTATTAATGTCCCATTAATGTGTCTGCCAAGCTATTTATAGAGGAGCCAGTGAAATTTATGCGAAAATATTTGAACTTAGCTGTGTTAGTTAAGGTTTGGACAGCACAATTTTCATGCGAGATGAGATTTCAGTTTTAAGAGAGATTTGGAAGAGGGGAGGAGAAAGAGCGGCTGAGATGGAAATTAGGGCCTGTTCCACAATGGAAGGTTAAGTATAAAAGGCATATACATTGTGCTTTACATCTGGGCTCTTGAATAACTTCTACATCTTATTTTTCTTAAAACACCACTAATATGATGAATGCTTGATTTTTCCAGATGATGTTGTCTCGTCCTGACAAGAGTTCTTTTGAATTTGGGTCACATTAATCCTTTTGTTCATTTGAACTTCATCATTGCTGTTATCAAAATTTTTGAAAATAGCTAAAAAATGTCAAGTAAAATATCATAACATATGAAATTGCAGTTTTGCTGCTCAAAGTGGTGATGGTGTTATGGAGAACTCTGTGAACTCACTGGTTCAAAGGCAACTTAGTTGTATCATCATAAAAAGTGTGTTAAAATTATAAATATAATGTAAATCCCATAATTACAGCCAGCATAAAAATATTAAATTCTGTGTAGTGGTAGACTTGAGGTTTAGTTTTGAAGGTGGAAGTTAATGCTTTTGGCAACTACCACAGCTTGTAATTAACAACTGCTTAGCCAGGTCCACTATGGTCAAGAAGGTGTTTTATTTTACTTTGATTTTGGTGTTTGTGTCCCCTAATGCTGGCTCCTTTTATTTTCTGCCTGTTCAATTCCATTAGTAATGATGGTTACCTTTGTTCTTAAACTTACGTGTTTTTTCCTTAATAACCAAGGAGAACCTGTTGTCACACACCTGGATGGTGCAGATGAAGCCTGGGCAGCAGAGCGCTGCTGATGCCCTGGACAGTGGTGAATTCCCTGGCGTTTTGCTGTATTAGCAAGGAAGGTCCCAGAAACCAGGACCTCTGTGAAGAGCGCATTGCCACCTTCCACAGGATCTGAACCTAGTGACTCTCAATGAAACCTGGTCATTGAGCTCTGGTGGCGGACAGGAATCCCAAATTCTGTCTCTTGGTTCCTAGAATTGCCTGAAGCAGTACTTGGGAGAGGACTAAAGTATTGCCTCCGAGGACTTTAGGGGCACTTTACACATTAGGTTTTCCCACCGAGTGACAAGCTGAAATTCAGTTTCTCATGAGGAAGCTGAAGCCACAGTTGAAATGTGACTGAGCCAAGAGTAAATCCCAGATTTGACCCTTATTTTCAGAAATACCACTTGCTGGCCCTGCAGTAACTGACACTCAGGAGTGCTTTATTAGTTCAAAGTGTAGACTAGCAAATCCCAGGAGCTGCTGTAAATGTTAATGGTGTAATTTCTACGTCAGCTGAGGTCTGAGTGTAAGCCTGCTGGGGGTCCTGTTTATCTCCTGCAGTAACTGGCACTGTCAGGAGCTGAATTCCTTTCCTTGTTTTTGGCAAGGTGGAGCTCAGAACTGCAGGCTAGAGCTTGACACATCGTTGAACAATAACATCCACCACAGCGAAGGCTTTTTTGGTCTATGCTCTTTTCTTGAGTATAAATTAGATTTCTGAAAAATCATTAGGATCTGTAACCTTTGCCCCATCAGTATTTTTAATAGTCGTATGGTTTTGTTTTGAATGAAGTCATGCAGCCTAGCATTCTACTTCCTGAAGGTTATCTTTTAACCAAAGTGCTCTTTGCAGATGCAGTTACAGCTTTGCATTTTTAGAGCAAAGAGCTGAAACACCTTGAAAAATGAGCCTTGGTATTGTACTTTCCCATTAAGCTTTGCAGGACCATCCACAGAGTAAGCAGAAAGGTGACAAGCTCCTACTGAGCTTTAAATTGAGCTTACAAGTGTATCAGGGCTCAGATGCTGCACAGATTAAAGGAAGAGGTGTCTCAGAGCAGTATCTTATGTCTTTGGCCCTGGGAGACCTGAGTTGGGTTCTTTACTCTGCTGTCTGCTTTGCATATTCTCCCTGTGCCTCAGTTTCTCAGCTCTGAGGACAATAATTCTTCCTTACTTCATGGATATTTTAAGAGGCTTAGGATTATAAAGGCTGAGCCACAGGCTCCTGCAATGGACAGGACAGCAAAGAGTCTAGCCTCTTTCCAACTGTGTTGCTGATTTTGGTATCGTTTTGTGCCTCTACTCCTCCTTTTTCAGTCTCCTATCTTTTGCAGAAACAGATGGGAAAATTGTGCATCTCCTCCTTTGCTTAGTGATCTGAGACACATTTATTACAAGCACAGTAATTATTGCAAAAAGTGTTCACGTTATTTTGCAGGCATGCACATGCAAGAGGCTACTTACTTGCTAAATTATTTTTTCTTGTTTTGTCTTCTTTACAGATTCCAGTAAGATTATGGCAGACTATTGCCACTCACAAAAACAGATGGAATTACAAACTGCTGGTTTGGGAAAGGGTTCTGTGGCAAATTCCCTTGAAAATGGTCTCCAGGATATTATGGAAAACCTCAACACAAAGAAATACTCATCAACTCTTAAATTTAAAACAAATGGGGATTATGCTGGCTCTTATTTAACCCTTTCACAACCTATGCCAATTAAACCTAATCCTTCCACCAGTCTTAAAAATACACACTCTATTAACAAAATCCAAGGAGGCAAGCAGTTCCCCTGTGAAAGCCTGTATCTTCCAGATAAAAGCATCTCTGTAAAGCATTTGGGTTCCGTATCAGGCATGTCTCCATCCCTCAGCGGATATGGTTCAGGAAGGCCAGATTTTGATATTCATGCCAGCAGAGAAAATGAAAAATCCCTTGGACACATAGATAAGTTTCACTACTCAAAGTACAGTCAGAGAAATAAATCTTATGACAACATCTACTTCCCAGGAATACTGGAGTCAAAGAAGATCTCAGGCTCTCTTCTGACTATGTGGAATGGAAGCTCGGGGAACGAGCTAGTGCTTTCACCTGGTAGCAATTCTGGGGCAGCCAGCATGCCTTCTAGCCCAAAGCAAGGCAGGAGAATGAATGCTGAAAACAGTCTGGCCCTTCACATAAAGCCAGTTAAGTACAAGGATGTGATGCTGGAAACTCTGGGTTCACGGCCTAGGAAATACTCTGGTGGATCTCTAAGTCATATGGGAATGTACAGTCGTTCCCTACCCAGACTTTATAAATCAACAGAAAACCAGCTGGTGCCATTAAGTTTGCCCCCCAGAAGCTCTCTGGGTAATAGTAAAAGGAAAAAACTTGGAGAAAAAGATCTACCTCAGAATGCTTTCGATGCTGATAATTACCTGAATTTTTCTTCTTGCAGCTCAGGGGTTTCACCACATGCAAACTCTGTCTCTGGGAGTAATCCCTATATCAGTTCAACTCTTAGTGTTCCTGCAAGCCCTCGAATTGCTAAAAAAATGCTTTTAGCACCTTCTTCCTCATATCTCCCTGATGATTTTGATAGACTTGGACTCTCAGGAACAAGTCCCAGTAGTTCTTTCTCCCCAGTGGATTTTGACAGGTCATTCTCTGTCCGAAGAAACCCTTCCACCAGTTCCGTGGAACTTGATGACCCAGATCTGGAAAGTTACAGACAGACGCCAAATTCCCTGCAAACGTCCATGCGAGAGCGGAAGAACAGCATTAGCTCGATTTCGGGAAGGGAAGACCTCATGGACTACCACAGGAGGCAGAGGGAAGAGCGACTTCGGGAGCAGGAGATGGAACGGCTGGTAATTTTTTCTCTTCCTCTTAGTTATCTGTGACATTTAGCATTTGCAAAATACCCATCCCAGGTGTAGCCATCAGGAAGGTACAGCAAAGAATAAGCTGCTCTGTTTTGAAATTCAAATTTGGCCTGCTCCAGATGCCTTGTTTATTATCATAGTCCATGAAGCTGAGGCTTACATAGCGTGCTGCTTGGATAGACTGTACCATTCAGCCATCCTGAAAAAATGCTGGAACCCATGTAAATTCTGTTCAGTTATCCTGCAGGCTGTGTTAAAATGTCTGCGTACATAAAACCCATAAATTGCACTGCAGGGATCCAGGACTTTTTGTTTTAGATGATGGCTCTGTTTTGTGGTAAGTGGGCAAAGCAAAAGAGATTCTGTTATAAACTGTTCAGCCATGTGTGCTGCAGAGTCAGGTATACATTGGTGTGGGCTAAACAGCCATCAGCAGAATTTTTTCTGCTTAGTTTTCATTTTTCCTTCTGAGCATGTTCATTAAAATAGAGGCCTCTTTGCTTCTCCCCCTCCCAAGATGGAGAGTAGCAGAGGGGGAAAGTTTCTCTCTGTCTCAGTCAATGTAAAGCAGTGCATACTGCCTCAGCTTGGGATTATCTAGGCAGTAAAATGTAATTTATGTATTATTGAAACAACTTGTGGGTAAGAAAAGTATAAAGGTTTTCAGAACACACAGAGATGTTTGAAACAGTTTCGTATTGAAACTGCCTCTGGGAGAACACATAGCAGTTCTTCCAAAGGGTTTTCAAAGTGGCTTTGGTACTCTCTGACCCTGTTAGCATGCATTCATATTTTATCATCTACATGGAAACAGAGATGATTAGATGGGCCAGTTGGTATTCCTGAGTCTTAAATTTGAATACATTAACTTTACATTTTTGTGCCTTAATTCACATCTTATGAATTTGAGCAAAATGGCAGTAGGATACTCTTAAACCTGTCTAGTTTGCATACAGAAAGCCTGCAGGAGAATTTAATTCCTGGGCAGGCTGGGAGTGAAAAGTCATGGGGAGGATGGATGCAGGGGTAGTGGGAATGTGGGAGAAGGGGATGCCTGTCAACGACCACTAGCAATGACCTGGTGCCTGTGCAGGGCCACCATTCCCACCTCGAACCCTATGAGTGAGCAGGTTCAGGCTAAAGAATTGTAACCCAGTGAGATGTTTCCCCCCTCCCCATCTCACCTATGTCCTTGATGTAAGTTGGTGAGGAGCCTGTTATGCAGACAGGAGTCTGCCTTTTCCTCCAAATCCATTGATCACTGTAGTTTATAAGGTATACACTGTTGTTTGCAAGATGTGAAAAAGTTCATTTGTGCCTGCTCGAAGGCTGTAGTGTTGAGGCTCAGACGTGAGAGGGGGGCAGGCACTGCCCCTTCCCCACTCCATGAGTGTCAGGGCATGTGCACCTCTGCCCTGCTTTGCTCGCCAAAACCTCTGCTGGCTCCCCTTGAAACTGCAGCTTCTCGAGAGCAGGGTCTGGGCTCCCCAGGGCAAGAAGGACCAGCTGTGAGCGAAAATGGCTGGGTGACTTAGGACAAAGGTTGTGGGAAACATCAGAAGAAATGTTGTTTCTCCCTCTTCTTGCTGCCTTTGTCCTGCCACTCCTCTGCTCTTTTCAGTAATCTTCTCCCTAGTCCTGGTGCGTTGTGTGTGCAGTGGTGATTGCTTCTTTGGTTCTTATCAGAAGGTTTTGCAGGCAGTCATGCTGTAAAACCTGAGATAATCAGTCATAAAAGCAACGTATTTGTATTTCAAAGAGAATAGCCTTCTTCTTTTAAAAATTATTATTTGTGGTGAGGGATGAAAGATACTGGGTTGTTTCAGTATTCAGTGATGCTGATAATCATTCTGGTTTTATATTTGGATGGAATGGCTACATTCCAACCCCTCAGTATTTCCTCTTGCTGAACAATACTTCCTCCAAGTCCCAATTCTTTAAAAAGATAATTTGCTTACTGTTTTTCCAAAGTTTTTGAAAAAAAGATGATGTTTTGTGTGTTGCATATAATCTGAACATGAAGGAATTTCCTCCTGCTTGAGTTCATCTTATCCTCAAGATACTTCTCCATACCTTTTTTCCTCTGTTTGCTAGAGTTATCTGGTAGAAGAGTGAAATATCAGGAAAGTGCCTGCTTCCAATGGTTTGAGAGTCTGAAAAATGCCATAAACATAGATCTCTGAGAAGTAGAAAGATATATATAAAAAAATCCACACATCAGTTCTTTGTATATTAGGGCCTGTCCTGTTCTGGTGTTATTTTATTTTGTCCGTCCGTGTGGATCCCTGTCCAAAGGATAGTCAAGGATCTGTCCAAACAGGGTCTTGATATATCCAGCCAGAGCTTCCAAAGAACAGTGTTGTTTGCCCTTGTGTACTGACATGGGCAAAGGATCCACGTCTGCTCAGGTCTCTCTTTTTTATGGAGAAGTGGAAGGTGTGAGTAAAAAACCCCAACTAAAGAAGCACTCATGGGTATCAAAACTGTGCGCTCTGAACTTTCAGTGCTGTGTAAAAGCTCAGCTTGAGTAGCTGGTAGGTAAATGGCAAGGGAAATGTGTCTCTCTGTGCACAAGTGTCAGTATTTTCCATACTGGGGTTTTGAAGCATGTTAGGTAGAAGAACACTGTAGGACTATTCAAATAAGTCCATCAGAAAAATAACACCCCTTTTTAGAGGACTAGAGTGCTCTGTGCCCCAGATAAGAAATGGACAGTATCTTCCTTTGCACCAGCATTGCCCCTGTAGCTATTCTGCTGGCCCAGACTGGCTTGAACGTGTTCTATTTGATAGCTGATATTCACTTCCGGATTTTTTTTGGTAGTAAAATCCATGCACTCATTGCAATCTGACCTAGTAGCTGCCCTTGAACTCCTCTGTTTACTTTCACTTGTTTACTTTTACTTTTCCATATGAATTACTCTATGAGTTTTACTTGTGTTTAGTTTGCTTTTAAGTGTCAGAGGCTCCTCTGGAAGTTTGCATTTAGAGCTGCTGCTGCAGCCTGCATATGAAAACAAATTATCTGCTGTCATTGCCCAAAGAAATAACCAGAGATTTTTTTTTAAAAGTGCAAATAGTAAAAACATGCAGGTTGTTGCTTTTTTTAATTATTTAGAAGTCCAAGTTTTAATTTGGTCCTGTGCACCAAATAGAAAAGACACCTATGTACTTGTGTAGGATTTGGTGTTTCTCCATATCTATTTCTTTAGATCTGCTGTCTGTGGCTGGGTTCACATAAACTGGCTGAAGACTGGTGCCACTTCTGCTCTGCCAGCCTGTTTCTTTGTGGCTTGAAGAGCAGGAGGAGCTGGCATTCTCATTCCTGCCATCCCTCTGGCAGTAGTGCTGGGGACGGATGGGCTGTGGGAGCAGGTGGGGCAGCAGGGCTGCTCCTGGCACAGGCAGCAGGGTCACGACCTGCTGCTGCTTCCTCTCCAGCCCAGCTGACCGGACATTGCATCTTGGCATGGGGATGTTTAGACAAGCTGTACACAAGTAGAAGTCAGAGTAGCTATTGCTGACACTAGCCCAGGAGCCTTATAAACAAGGAAGAAAGTTAATGCTGTGATCTAATAACGTTCAATGCAATTCAGTTAGTTTTTGGGTTTTTTAATTATTATTTAAAGAGGAAATCTCACTCTTTTTTTCCTATCTAAGATGAAAGCCCAATTGTGGTAGCTGCTGGAACTAAAAGGGGGCCTTTCTCTGCAGCCGATGGGGTGGTTGGGAGTGGAACTGCACAGGCAGCATTGTTGGGTAGATATTAAGAGCCATCTGTTTTCTTTGATAGCTGCTTGTTTAAAAAGCACTAAAGTTTTCAGTGCTGGTTTTCAGGCAGTACAGTACATTTCCTCTAGATGGTGGTAGGTACCTAAAAATTACGTGTGCAGTAGGCTCGTTATGCCTTCCATAGCTGTCTGTAGGGATCTGTAAACATAGGCTTGTTAATGAAGTTTTACCAGATCCAGGATTTTTACTGGGAGAGATTTCAATTTATCAATGCCTGAATGAGCAGTAATAAAATTCAAGGGGCTTATTCCATTGTCCACTTTGTCACAGTTGGAAGAGGACTGAGTTTCATTAGTTTATTCAGAAGTAGGGAATAATACAGAATATCCCTCTGCCTGGTTTGCATCGATGCCTTGCAATTTAGTAAGATGTGCTTATGTGAAGGGAAAGTGAAATGAAACAATTTTGGGGTTTTTAACATGGTACTGCTTTAAAATCATGGTTAATAGAGCTTATGTAAATCTTCATACAGCTTGTGGAAAACCTCATATACATGTTTTATAAATCTGTATTGGCACTGTGTCTTTTTATAGACCCTTTAAGTATAAAGTACCCAAGCTGCATGTAAAACTGTAAAGTGATTAGCTCTTAAAGGAGCCCCAGCCAAGTAGACAAAGGCTAGCTTCAGGGTAATTTTTCCCACCACTAGTATTTGACAGTCTCTATAGTGTTACAGAATAGCTACTTAACATAATTTAGTTTTGCAATTGAGCAAGCGCTGTATAATAGGATAAAAACCCCTGCAGAATATAACTAATATTGATGACTCTGTAACTTTTCAGGAACATTCCGTTTCAATTGTGTTGTAAAACATTTCTGTGGGGTCTTTAATAAGCCAAAATCTGGATTACATACGCCTAATTTTTGCAGCTATATATGTTATGCAAATTAACACTATGGTCCAGGAAGAAATCAATTACAGGAGACCTGTTCTCATTTACAGAACTTAAGTGCTGCTCTGGAACTCTCGTCTTGAGGCTCCTGCCCTCAGTGTGGTTCGAAAAGGAGCATCTGCATAGGTGCTGTAGGGACAAAAGGGCTGAACAGCGCTGTTATTTCAGCAGCCAGTGGCATTCTCTCAGGAGCGGAACACATGCCTCAGGTGCAGGAGCAAACTGTCAGAAAGGCATCTGCTCAGCTCCTCCCTGCAGGCTGCCTCTACTCCGTGCTCTCTCCTGCTTTTACCAGTCTGTTTCTCCTGTGCCTGCTCTGGGAAGGAAAGGATGAGGCACACCTGGCCCTCTGCTGTGACCTGGGCCTCTCCACGCTGCTTCTCTGTGCAGGTGTCTCTGTCAGAGCTGTCTCTCAGAGAGGGACATGAAATGCAGGTGCTGCTTCTGAAAGCTGTGCTGCTGGTGGTAACCTCGGAGCTGAAGCACTAACTATAGCAGAACAAGGACTGGCAGTGAGAAAATAAACTAGTCTGCAGTGAGAAGCTGGTGTGAACTGGAGGGGGGGGAACAGTTCGCAAACTGTTCTCAGTCCCAGTTCAAGTTTATCTTTGAAATAAGGTCCTTAGAAATGTAGGAAAGGAAGAGAAAGCTTTCTCCTGCCTCTCGTCATGAGGTAGTGAATGTATTTGTGAGAAAGTAAGTTTGGGGGATTTCTGCAGCTCTCTTCTCCAGTCTCTCTGCCTCTTTTCCCACCATCCTTTTTGACTAGCTGCTGCTCCCAGCTTTTGCTGAGAAGGGGGTGGTTTGTCTGTCTGAGCAACAGTAGGAAAGCTCTGTTCTTTGGCAGCTGAAAAGTGCAATAGCCTCTTCAGGCAAAGGGAACCTGGCTGCATGGACTAGCTGTAATTCATGTTAGTCTTTGTCACAAGGGATAGACTGCACATGTATTTTTAATGAAATTTGAGGTTATCCGGTTCCTAATGACACTTACCTGAAAAGCTTCCTGTTTGCCACAGATGATTAACCAAGATTTGCCATGATATCCAGATATAGCATCACTTCAACGCATTTGTAAAATTCATAAATGTGATATGTAGCAGATGGACAAATCTAGGAATCACCACATGGTTGCTGTTAAAAAAATGGGATATTTATCTCTGCTATTGTTAAATTTTTTTCACAGTGTACCAGTGATGTCTCTTACTGTCATTGATAATCAATAGCAGAAGAGGGTTGTTATCTCCTTATCCCACCCTTGTCCTTCAGCACTTAAATTTGCAGCCAACCATAGGTGATGTGTAGCTTTCTCAAAACCAGGAGCAATGAAGCTGCTCAGGCAGAAACTGCACAAGACCTGTTACACCTTTTTGTAGCAGGGAGGAGAATTACAGAAAATACACAGAGATGTTTTAATCTGTTAAAAGGGACATTTTATGGGGAAATACACTGACAGGCTTACAGCGCTTGATTTAACATCCTTCCCTCCCACCAGAGCCAATTTTAAACTCATTTCCTGCTTTTGACATATCCTTTTTTTTTTCCTCTGCTGTGTTCAATGTAACACATAACTTGCGTGGTATTTCTTGCAAAATTATTGACTGGATTTTCCATGAGCTACGCATTTTGTGTTCCTCATTGCAAGGGTGCTTTCTTAGCTTGCTTCTTCACTGAGAAATTCATGCTGGAAACAGTTACATGCAGGTGTGCTGGAGCTGGAATGAGCTGGCTGAGATGAAATGATGAGAATAGAGTGTATAAAATAACCCCAGAGCTTCCTGTCCATAAGCCTCTCAGCACATGTCAAAATAGAAGTGAGAGATATCAGTATTTCTGTAATGTGTCTGAAAGCTCATCAGGAATTTTTTGAAGACTGGTTTTCCTGCAATTTTTAAGCTTTTTCTGAGCAACTGAGACTTGCCGGGGGGGAAAAAAAGAATCCCTTTTTCTCCTGACTGCTCGGCAAAGGGCAGGTTTGCAGGCAGAGCCCCTCATCTGAGCACTTAGGCTGGAATGAGCAGCGGCCCTGCTTTGAAATTTGCCATTTCCTATTATTGCCCTAGGGATGGAAGCCTGGCATGGGGTAACCTGATACAGCCTGTTGTTGCAGGAGGGATGGGACCTCGTGTCCTGATGTCCATGTTTCCCATCTATAACCATTACGACAGGCCCCATGCCGTCACAACGGGGAGAGCTGCATAATTACCGGCTGTCCCAGCCAGCACTTGCACAGGGCTTTAGGAATTGGGTTGCCTGGCCCAAAGACTTAGTAAGAGGGAGGATAGCAGTGTTGGAAGGGCAAGGGAAGAGGCTTAGAGCCTGGCAGTGGTTGCCTGCAGGGAGCAAGGCTTTGGAGAGTTACAATTATGTCAGCTATTTGGGGTTGAAGGATGTCTGAGAATCTGCTGGATCTATTTCGTGGAAAATAGAAGTTAGCAGTTGCTGCCCCGGGCTCCGTTATTCCAGCGGCTCATCTCGTTACAGGAGGATTCCGAGGAAACCTGCAGTGGGAACCTGGGAATAAGCTACCCAAAGGCAAAATTGCTCTCTCACAGTGCTCTCTTGTTTGGGTAGTGCTTGGAAAGGGGTGGGTTCAGACGGCTCCTGCAGCTCAGAAACAGAGGTCTTAACTGCAGGTGATGTGCACGTGTGGTGCGTCCAACCAGGTAATCTCTCGGTAGCCGTATAAAACACTCAGTGCGTGTACCCAGTGTTAAATTTTCATACAATTCCATGGCTTGCTGCAGGGAAAGCTGAGGCAGTGCATTGCCTGCCCTGTTTTGCTTGATCCTTGTTATCGCTTGCTGTTGGGCATAGGAAAGTGTTAGGGCTGGCAAAAGTAGCTGCTGTGCAAATCCTCTTTGCAAATGTAATGCCAGGTAGAGCTTGGAAAGCGAATATGTCTGTAGTGGTTCCTGGGGAGGGAGGCTGAGGGTGTTGATTTTTTGGCTTTCTTTTTAAATACTACTGTAAATACTACTGATAATACTGTAATACTACTGATTTCCTAGGAATCAGAAATTAGATCATTAGTGCAGGTGTAAATGCCAAGCGTGGAACGTTCACAGTGGTCTTTTTTCCAGCAAAATTTTCAATAGACTTATGGTAAGCAATTATTTATTTAATTTCTTTTTCTTTAACGAAAATAACATGAAATTACATAAATACTTTACCTCTTAAAACTGAAAAGGTATAAAAATCCATCTGAAATAGAAGTTACAAGAAGCTACGCATACAGTAAAATAAAACAGATATAGCTTGCTAACAGCTGATAAAAGGTATCATAGAGATCTAGAAATCCTTCAGAAATTAAATGTTTATAACAACTTGAAGCATATCAAATCAAAATGGCACAGCTACTCTGAGTCTCAAGTTTGAAATGTTGGTATGAATCCACAGGGAATTTGCGTAAACTGGTAAATAAAGATTTCCTCCGTTTCTGTGCATTTGACAGATGTTGTATTTTAGATGTGATGCCTCTTTTTTCTCTTAATGCTTCTAAAACTGTGTTTTTCAAAATGTGGACTAATTCCCTCAAAAGGAGGAATCACAGTTAACAAAATGGAAAGTCTAAAAAAGTCAGGAATGGGTGAGTTCATGGAAAATCTGTGCAATATTTTGCAGCTTGATAGGAATATAGCGTAAGTGTAAAGTGGAACAATTAGCGATTTACATAGTGAGATCACTGGACATGTGTTCATACAAACGGGGTGTGGACACAAAAACCTCAACAAAAAATTTAAAAGTACATTTCACAGAAATTAATAGCTAGTTAAATAAGATTCCCTAATACTTATTTATCTTTCAAATGTAGGTTTTAATATTCTTAAAATCTTCCACATTAATTTTGAGTCTTCATCTTGCACTGTAATTTATTTATGTATATCTGTTTATTAACTCTAAGTGGTAGATGGACTTTATGTGGACTTTAATCCTTCACTCTAAAGCAAAAAACCAAACCCGAAGCTAACAAACAAACAAAACCCCAACCCAAACAAAACAAAAAAGCCCAGCAAACTTTTTTTAACTTCATCTTTACTTTAGCTCATATGTGACACTCAGTGCTGTTATCTTTTTCTGAGCTAGGAACGACAGCGGCTTGAGACAATCCTCAATCTGTGTGCAGAATACTCCAAATCTGACAGTGACCCTGCAGCAGCTACTACAGTTGCTGATGTTCAAAAAATTAACAAAGAACTCGAAAAACTTCAGCTCTCTGATGAGGATTCCGTGTTCGAAGACTCCCAGATGAATCTGGAAATGAGGTTCAGAAGCCACTTGAAATCATCTGCAAGCGACTCGGATTTCTCGGAGCTGAGCAGCCACAGCCGTGGCACTGCTGCTTGCCTGCCCTCGCGAGGGCTGAGGGCTGATGAGCACTTCAGTGAAGGCACCAAGCCTCCACCTTTTGCTGCTCCCAGCTTCCTGAAGGACGCCACCGAGTCATCCTACCTAAGCATCACACCAAAGGTAATGCTCTGTAGGAGGAGACAGCGTAATCCAGGTTTTGCTGCTTGAAATCCTCCTCTAGGAGTTGGCTGTTCTGGCAGGTGCCACGATTAGGCTGGCTTAGGTATGAGAGTTAATCTCAGAACTCATACAGTTTTCTAAGCCATCAAATGTAGAAAATATAGCCAGCAAAATGTAGCAGCCAGCAAATTATTATTTCATATCTTGTGCAAGCTAATGGTACTGGAAGCTGGGGGTTTTTTAATGGGATGTACTATTCAGGAAGACTTTTTAAGATTTTCCAAGGGAAAAGGATTTGCTATTATAGCTACTTAAATAAAGAAGGTTTCCAGAACCCTGCTTAGCATCATACTGAGATTTAGGAGGGCAGGGATGCTCTGCTGTTTTCTCCCAACCTGAAGCTCTTGTAAGAGGAGTATGTTTTCTCACACTCACATGGGAGGAGAAGAAGAGTTGCCTGAGCTGAATTTACTGTCCTGTCTCCTTTCCCAGGGTTGGACTTGAGCCGCTTGCCAGATCAGCTGTTGTCTCTAGGGGATGATGCAGTGGCAGCAAGCCTCCTGCCCCTCCAACCCAACTGCTGCCTTTAATAGTTGCACCTCCTTTCCTGTGTGCTTCTCACTGTTGTTTCATTACCAAAAGGAAATTGTTCTTTACTAAAGGAGCTAACAGCATTCCTAACCATTTCCTTGCTTGTGCAGCAGCAGCCTCCTCCAGGCTGTGCCACAGCAATAATGCAGCAAATCCCAGTGGCAGGCACTGTGTTAAATAACTGGATTCAAGACTTGGAATCAGGAGTGTAATGAGACCAAGCAAGGCCATAAAAGCAGGTTTCTGTTTAACAAGTTCATACCTTCAAAATACTTTGTTTCTTCCATTTACTGTTATTTACTTACACTGTATGATCTTGAGCATGGTTGTATGCCTAAGGTGAATTGTATTTAATCCCTGCTACACTCACAACTTGAGAGTCAATAAAAGTGTGTGTGTAGAAGAAGAGAGAGGTGTGAGAGAAAAACTATTTTCACTTCCAAAGGGTGATCTCTCTGGAAGTCTGTCTGCTGAGTCTTCTGGTGTGAAATTGTGTTGAATAGAAACATGCTATTATGGCTTGACTTGGTCTTTCTGTGTTGGAAAGGTGGTAACACTTTTCACTTACAAGTTGCTGTGGTCTTGCATTTCTTTCCCATTTGTTGCTTTCTTTCTCCAAGCCAGAGATCCTATTTTAAATCCTTATTAGGAAGTTGAAATCAAAGATGTTATGTCAGCATTATCCGAACAGGAGACCGGACAAAAAGAGGCTTTGCTGCTAGGATTACTATTGCTAAATCAAGGAATACCATTCATTCATTCATTGTAAAGGGAGTTCTGTTAAGCCCTGAGAAAAGCGGCAGCAAGCAACTGCGTTAATGAAGCGCAGCTCGTTTTAAAATATTGAGCTCAGATTTGTTCAGAATAAAATGCCTGCTCTCAGAGTAGCCATTCAGTGTCTGAGCTGAGCCTCTGTTGAGCAAGGCTGTGTGGCCCAGAGGTGACTGCAAAGCCCTGCACGCAGCCCACCTCTAATCCTGGCTGGGGATAATGAGCCAGCAGCCTTCTCAGAGGAAGTGGATTGCAAACCCCTGGGGTCAGATGAACATGAAGAAGGCATTTCAAACTCATTACTGTTTGATCCAGTGTTTGGTGGTGTAAGATCACAGATATTTTCTTCATAATCTTGTTTAATTCTTGACACAGGTATCTAGTAAGGAAATGGCAATGAAAAGAGGAGCATTAAGGGCACTACTTCCTCAGTGCTACCTGGGGAGATGGAACCAACTTTTGTCCTTATTTTACAGAAGCTACCCATCTTAATGGCTGGTTACAAAAATGTCCTATCCTACCTCCTGGCCTCTATTAAATGAACAGCTGAAATTTACATAAAAAGTGTCTTCATCTGTCTGTGTTATTTTTATAAAGGAAAAATTGGATTTTTACAACCTAAATAGCACAGCATGTAAAGTATTCTCATAGGTTAAGTTTTAGTAATTCCTTTAGAATGAATAGTATTTACTGTTAAGTATAGTATTTACTTCCAATGCCTGGAAGTAAAGTATCATGTTTGTTTCTCTTGTACACCTCCTAAATATAGAAATAGGAATATAGTAGATAGGAAACATGTAATGGGTCCAAAACCAACAGTGCCATACTTGTCTAAAATGAAAACTCTGTGAAAGGGGGCAGAAAAGACAGTGTTTGCCTCTTTTTGTAATGAACCTCTTGTGATGTGCAGCTGCAGATACCAGAATGCACCAGTGAGGAACAGAGAAGGCAGGAGCTTGGTCGGCTGGAGGAGGAGCGCATAGTAATACTAAATAACTTGGAAGAACTTGAGCAGAAGATCAAAGATTTAAATGACCAGATGGATGAATCCTCAAGAGAGGTATGAAATACGTTTTTGGTTTTCAATGTCTTGCCTGTTACATGTGCCTACATAGCATAAGTCTGATGGGTTCAGCAAGTACATAGGGAACTCGTGGATGCGTGTAGCCTTCAAATTCTGTGCTTTTTCACCAGAATCATAAACCTGGCAGTCTCCCGTTATGAAGGGTATTTTTTCCCAGCTGGGGGATGCTTATGATGCTTGGATTAGCCTTTCCCAGCTGTAACCATTACACTCTGAAGGGGAATTGGAACAATCTTGCTTGTTTAATGGTCACCCAGTTGATCCAAATACCTTGTGTCACTTGGGAGTTTTATGATGGTGTCTCCTGTGACTGTTTAAAGAGAAAGGAAGTGAGACAACTTCCTTTCAAACCTCCTTGGCTTTACAGTGGCAGGGGTATGTTGGCACTCTCTTGACTTCTGGAATCTCACAGTTGCAAACTAAGCTGGCCAGGCATTTGGGTTGTGCCTGCTCCAGTTATCAGCAACAGGAAAGAAACAGCTGTTCCAGAAGGGTTTCCTACAGAGCCTGGGCACAGAGACAGTATAACAGGAGGAAGCACAGAGAAGAGATAGAAAACAAAATGTTTTGGAAAAAAAAATCCTCAAGCTAAAGTTAGTTTGGATTTTATTTTGCAGTATTTTACGTTGCAATTTTACTTTTTTTCAAATTTGGGACCTCTTTTTAATTTTTGTGGCAGGAAAACTTACGGGGTTTTTTTTCCCCCTCCCCTTTTTAAAAAATATTTCTCTCTTGTGAACCAACTCATTCCCCTCCCCCCGAAAATAAAGTGTATCAAGATTTCTTCTAAATCTGGACTGCTTCTGAAAGATGTTTTGTGTTCCTAGTTGGATATGGAATGTGCCCTTTTGGATGGGGAACAGAAATCTGAAACAACAGAGCTGCTGAAAGAGAAGGAAATATTGGATCATCTAAACAGAAAAATAGCTGAACTGGAGAGAAATGTTATTGGTGAAAAGACAAAGGTAATTCAGTTATTGTAGCCTGCTGTGTGCTCTGTTCCTCTTGAATATTCAAAATTCAAAATATATTTATATGGTTAATATTAATGAAGCTTATTTGATTAAGTACTGCCTGTAAGTAAATTTGCTTGATAATCATGGAAGAAAAAATAGTTTCACCATAATTTCCCTTTAACAGTATTGTTTTCCAAGGTACAATTGACAAGCAAAATACAGTAAGCTAAAGTAAAAAGGCCTGACCTACTGTGAAGATACTTTTATTTGTAAAAACGCTGTAGAGGGCTTGTACTTGGGTTATCTGTTGTTTAAAAGAACAGTATTAATTGAACTGTTTCAGTACCCTGCATTGTAAGTTATATGATTTGGGGGGAAAAAAAGAAATTATTTTCTCAGCAAAGGAACAAAATGAAAAAGGGTGCAGTTTTTATTTAATAGCATATAGAATATATAACATAAGACATCCATCAAGTATGTAATTTTAAAGTAATTATTAAAGTGTTATTTTGTTTGCTGACAATTTTAGTACTGTAGAATATTCCCTCTGTAATTAAGTCTCAGAAATTAATTAGTCTTGATACACAGTCACATACTTAATTGTTCTCGACTACAGAAGAAATAGATAGGCATATATTTCCAAAATAGGATGGCAGTATAATAAGATTTTAAGTGCAGAAATGGAGAGGGTGTGCAAGATGAAGTTGTCCCCCTCAAGCCAGGGAGTGCCGGTTCCCTCCAGCGGGCTCTTTGTGGCCTCTCCAGGCATGCAGTTCCCTTCTCCACAGGGGATGTGCCGCAGCCAATAATACCTCAAGGTCAGGAAGTTTTTCCAGGGATTTCAGCCAGTGTTGTTTCCTTTTTAAATTTCATTCTCTACCTCATAATTTAGACCTGTCACTTGTGGAATTGCTCCAGCTAGTCTCTCCTCTTTTCGTAAGCTTTCCAGAAATATCTGGAAGTCTTCTGCATTATTTGCTTTTGCTTAGACAAGCTGCACATTTTTAGCACTTTCGCAGTTGCCATTTGATTCACACCTTACAGCCTGCATTGTTTTATTCTGAGCTTTCTGTCTTCGATTTCTGCCTGGCCTGTCGGGAGCCTAGCTGCTGTTTTGTGGCTGTGCCTATCAGGCCTGTGTCTGAAAGGGAGAATGGTGCTCCCACATCTCGGCTCTGTGGGGAGACTGTGCACATCTGGTTTGAGTTTGAACTCCCCTGGACTTCCCTGTCTGCACTTTTCCTTGTGCTTGTGTACCCCTCACTGATCCTTCAGCTTTCAGTGTTGCCTGTGGTCACGTTTTAAGTTGCCTATGGGACGTGTTTTGTACTTGCTTTTTAGCAGAAAGATGGGTTTAAAGTGGGTATCAGCAGATAGGGTGTGCAATCAGATCCCCTTCAAAAGGATGCTGCTGGAAGTTTTGGTTGGTAAGTGGTAATAAGTAACATGTTCAAATATTCAAGAGATCTTTTGCCTTTTATATTGGTTCTCTAGTAGCCTCAAAGTTCAATTAAACTAATGGAAGTTATTGTAAAATCTGGAGGAAATTTAAATTTCCTTGCAGTCACCTGACAGAATGTTAGTGTGTGTGTAGCAGTCAGAAAATTCAAATGACAGATCTAGTTTAAATTTTCAGTTGAAATGAAACATGGAAAGCAGCGTATAAAAAGCACTTTTTGTTTAAAAGGCAAGTTCACTCAAAACATTTTTTTTTCAGTATGAGGCATGGCACTAGTCACATCAGTTACAAAATTTTAGTTGTCTTTTCTTTTGTGTTCCTCTTTGTTTTAAACAAACAAACAAACTGACCCATGTCAAACCATGGCTCAGTTAATACTGAAATTATCTTTGTAGGAATAAAGGAATAAATTTACAGTTGTTGGTTTTTTTTAATGTGTCTGAAAGCGTTGCATAAAAGTGAAAGTTGAAAATAGAAATGGGAGATGAGCTTCTACAAAAGGAGTAATATATAAAGTGACAGCTGAAGTGTTCTGGGGAAAGTAGTGTCAGCCAGCAAAACAGATGGCACTGATCCTGTCAACAGATAAAAGTTCTGGCTGGCTTGAGACAGTAGCATTTTTTAAAGCTTGATTATTGTGTCTGTGTTAAAGTTCAGCCATGCAAACCTGATGCAAGATAGCCAGCATCTTGGCTCTGTAGTAATACAGGATCAATCCCCATCCACAAAAAGGGGGCTCAGGTGGAGGTGGTAGATGGTCCCTTTTGCTGGAATAATTTGAAACTTAGGACAGAATTAAGGCTTGGCCAGGAGTTTCCACTCTGCTGATGGTACTTTTTGTGTTGTTTCTTGCTAAAACAAGTGTCCCAGTGTCCACAGGTTGGTCACAGTTTCTATTGGTTGCCTGAATATTTCACCCCTACCGATACCTGGGGTCTTGGTTTTGGTGGGGCTTCAAGGCAAGAAGCTGTTGGGGTCCCATATCTCACATGTGGTTACATTTCTGTCAGGGTAAGGGAGTGATATCTGAATACACCACGTGGTGTTGGTTGTCTGGAGGTGAGAGGGAGAGTTCATTTCACTTGTGAAACGATGGTGGGGCATTAGTGCTGTGTATGATGGCACTTGTCTCTGGAGCAACTTGAGCATCTCATGGAATTGGCCACTGATCTTGGCACCTGTTTGACAGGAAGCTCCTGCCTGCTTGACTCTCATCCTTACCCATGCACCTGTTTGAAAGACTTGTGAAGTTCTTAAAAAGAGATATAATAAACTACAATCTAGTTTTTGGCTCATGTTATGTACTTGAAATGGACTGTAGGTAGAAGCTCTTGTACTACCTTCTACCTGATTATTGGATTTTTTTAATTATTATTTTTTAAATGCCCTGTGTACATTTCATTTAGATGATGGCACAAAGTTTTGCCAACTTTTTCAGAGTATTAAAGCCACAATTTTTAGTCCTTGCAAGGTAAAAGAATTGACTGGAAAACATACTGGAAGTCAGAAGGCAGAAGTGAGTTCAGTTTTGGGCTGTCGGTGTGCTCTTTGCTGTGGTGCAGTGTCTCTGTGTCCCAGCCCCTTGCTCATAAACCAGGGATGTATTTTGTGAGTGGGTTTGTACATTGTATGTTAAGCTGCCTGCTGGTCTCACCCGAGCCCCGTGCTCAACCCTCTCGGATCATGAGGCAGGACTAATGGGGGCGGAGGACAAGTGAACCAGTGGCAAAGATGGTTGAAAGCATTTCCCTTGCCTTTGTGATTATGCTACCACACATATTGTAAGGAGTGAAGCAACTGGTGTTGGTTTATTTAGGTTTCAAAAATCAGAGCAATGGGTGATTACTGTTTCAAAAAGATGACAGAACCTTTCAGCACCCCTGCAGGACTCAGCATAGTTCTGATGTGGTGCCTGTCTGCCAGGTACAAGTGCTGTCAGGACTCAGTTGTCCTGGCTGGGGTAGCTACTTCCAGGGCTGTTTCACATGGTCTGTGCTTTCAGATGTGCTGGAAACCATGCTAGGATATGGAGAAAAGGCCAACTTTGCCTTCTTGGCTGTCCTTCTTGAGAACAGCTTACAATCACCTTTCTTCCCTTCTTCCCTTCTTCCCTTCTTCCCTTCTTCCCTTCTTCCCTTCTTCCTTTCTATTGTGCTGCATATTTGGTTTTGTCTACAGAAAAAGATGACGACCTACATATGTGAATACCAGCATTTAAGCTATTAATCACAAGTTCCATTTATGCAGGGAGAGCCCTGATAAGTCCTTACTAACACAATTTGACAGATACAGCTTGAAGCTCTCTGGGAAAGAGCTTTGTTACGGATCTTGACAAAATTACTTGAGCACAGCCTGCTCTAGAGAGAGCTGAGCTGGGCAGTACCTGAAACGAGCAAGCAGGTGAAGCTTTTGCCTTTTCCCTGCCACCAGGGCCTAGCTCCCTGTAATTACCATGGCAGTCATTCTGTACTGTCAGTGTACAATAATGATGCTGTTTCCAGTTTAGCAGCACCTCAGGTCCATGGTGCTGTTTACATTTACGACTTCCTTCCGATGAACCTTTGCTCATGAGACTCAGATCGGCATTGACATTTGTCTATAAGGAAATTGGAGAAAATTGTATTTGCCTGATTGGATGTCATCCAGCTCTGCAATGTACTGTTTTCACACAGTGCCTCCTTAATATGTGCCATTTTAAAACATGCAGTCCAGCATATGTGGAGAAGGATGGTTAATGATTCCCCACACCCCGTGTCTCCAAGTAAAGGATGAGGTTGAAAGTAACAGCATGGCCAGGGAAAGAAAGAATAGATCAGTAAGCATGAATAAACAGGAATAACTGAAAATTAGTAATGAATACAACAGACGTGCTGTGGGAGGTAATCACAGCTAAATGGGAGTTTGGCAGACTGTTTCAAAACAAGTATTTATGCAAAAGTTGAGACTCAAAAAAAGAGAGGGAGATTATTCCTTTTCTTCTAGAGCACCTTTGCCTTACTCTGGAACTCCTTTATCAACCAGGGTTTCCTGTCCCTCTTCAAGAACAGAAATCAGGAGCAGCTGGCGGGGGATAACTCATCTTTTTTGGAATACATTTAATTTTGTCCACATGCTTTCGTGGAAGTATTTTTTCAGTCATTAGCAGAATATCCCAGACATGCCAAAACATTTGAAGCTCAGCCTCTTTGCTGAATTAGTACTGCAAAGACTTGCAAGAACAGAGTCAAGGAAAGAGCAGCTGTCTGATGAACCACCAGCAATCAAAGTTAAATATAGTGGTCACCTCTCTCCTCAATCTTTTCTCTTCTGGATGCAAGATTCCTGCTGCTGGATTTTATCCTGGTAAATCTGACAAATTTATGTCTTGTAGCATAGCGTCTTAAATATTTACTGGTCAGATTCCAGTTCAGCAAGATATAAGCAAGTATTTTAAAAGGATAAGCTACCATGTCCGTAACATTATTTACCTCGTTAAGACACAATACACAAGATAAGGTGTTTTGAGGAATACTTGTATCTGCTGGATATATCCACGTAAGGATATCCTGTAGAGAGAGCACTAATGAATACCAAGATGATTACAAAGACTCAAGGAGAAAAACCTGAATTCACAAGCTTTCTTTTAAAACATTCATGAGAGAAATATCAGAATGGGTTATAGTCCTAATGGGAATCCTACTACTGTCATCTAGATGTTGAAGACTATAAGAATTTGAATTTTCTAACTTGAATGTTTTTTTCTTGTGGTTTGGATGATTGTTTCCTCATTTACACTCATGAGAGAACAGTGCTCTAGAATCAAGGGCTTTCTTTTGCCTCCCCATTTGTTCACTAGGACAACACATTGCAATGGTGAGGGAATGAGTTTAGAAATTCCAAAAACTTGAGTTGTCTTAGGAGCAGGTTAATGTGTGCACCTATTGGGATTTTCTCACTTGAAGCAGAGGGGTCACTTACTCTGATTTAAAATGCTTTTTAATAGTAGATTAATACATGCAACTGAAACAAAACTATTGAGATCTCTTGTATAGATGGTCACTGAATACAAACTGTTATGTAATAAATTAGTTACCACTCATACAGAAAAAAGAACTATTACGAACAACCTTCTTCCATCTTATTATGCTCCTTTTCATATGTCTGGCATACTTTTTATTTTCTCTTCTTAATAGCTTTTGTCATGAAACCCACAGGGATTTAGTGACAAAGAATTAAATTGTGGCAATTTTAATGCATTTGTCCTTAAAGAGATCAAGGAATGCAAGAAAGAGTAGTCTGAAAATACAGAAAAGGAGCATGTACAGTTTGCACAGGAGACTGTTTTATTTCTGTGGGGTTTTCTGGTCAGTTACATGCAGTTACATTTCTCAGAAACCTGTGAGAGTTGTGAGACGACCTGATTCCATATGGAGGGAGACTGAACGTGTGTGTCTGAAGTTTAGTGTGGGTTATGAGATTTTGCTACCTTAAAACATGATGATTTATAGGTGAGTTGGACTGAGGAAAATCCTGGAGTACTACAGACTGGAACATGGAAAGTATAAGAGGATATTAGAAGCGAATAATTTAGCCTGTTGGGTTTTTTCTTTCATTTGCCTTGTAGGCTTATTTACAGTTTCTCTCTGAAACTAACGCATCCCTTGGATTTTGGAAGGGGATTTTTTTGTTTGTTTGGGGGGTTTTGGAGGGGTTTTGTGTTGTTTTTGGAGGGCAGGGAGATTTGGAAAGTTGGTGAGTGAGCCCAAATCTCCTAGCCATACAATTCATTTCGCAGTGAGCTGGTAAAAATGACAGGTTAGCTGAGTTTTTGAGAAGCTTTCTCTATTCCATCCAATTTACTTTCATTTCTTTAGAATTTCCATGAGTTTATGCAAGAAGGTTGGTTCAGAGGGCACATGTCCATGCAGCCACATGTTGCTCTACAATTTTAGCCAGCCTGCCTGCCTGCAATAGCAGTCTGGGATGAAAGACAAATTGAAAAGCAGCAGTTCTCTGCAGAAAGGGTGTGGGAGACCACTAGGGCTTAAAGTAGCAGTATTGATCAGGCATAGGGCATCTTTAACCACTGGAGACAGCTCTGAAGCTATTCGTTTCTCCTTCTTCCTGTTGTTCCCATTCCTGTAGGGGCTAAGATTGCCTTTAATACCATCCTTTCTCTCCTCTCTGTCATGATCATCTACGAGATGTGTTGCATATATAGTCTTTTTTTTTTCTCTTGTTCTTTGCCCTAAAATCAATTCTACCAGATCTAAAGGTTGATTTCCTTTTCTGACCCCTGTTGATCACTTATGGTCGGTGTTCATACCATGTGTTCTCTGCTGATATCCCATCTGTGCCTTTGGGGACAGTGTCACACGTGAATTCTTTCTACTGCTATCTTTCACAATTCCCAGAAGTCCTCCAAAACTGATCAAAGCATTGCCCCAGCATCATCAAACCCGAAGTCAGTCCTGTTTTCTATTCAGGCTGACCCCAAGTTCGTTCATAACATGCATGTAGAGGCAGACCATAGGCCATTGGGCAGTAGGCTAAGACCAGATGTTGCACTTGTTTTCTCTGGAAATAGGATGTTAAGAATTCAGCCAGACTGCAGTTGATGTGCTTCTGGCGTCAGTGCTGGGGCTGTCTGCAGAGAAGTATTAAGCAAGGCCCAGCTCCTGCAGTTAAATGAGGATGAGCAGCGGGAGCAAGGGTTCTGTTCCCAGCCATGCCGCTGGCTGCTCTGGAGCAAACAGCTTGTGCAGTCAGCCACAGACCTGCCTCGGCTGCGTCTTGCACTTGGCTTGCAAAGTCATGAATCTTTCCCCTTCTAGAAGAACTTGCCTTGATTCACTTATAGAAAACACTGTATGAAAAATTTCTCACTCACTTCTCCTTTCTCCTTCTCATTCAAATTACTTTTTGTGAATTAAATGGACTTCACCAATGCACAGCCTGAGACGTCAGCGAACTTAACTCCACAGCTGCAAACCATGTAATGCCTCTCATTGCTGAAAGTGGTATTTCCTGTTAAGGCTGCACATTTTGAAGGGAGCCAGTTTGGTGGGATGTTAGCACTTCCTATGCTATAAATAGACCAGATGAGTATCACTTTCAATCTCAAAGGAATACACTTCTAATTTCTTGAGGTATGTAACAGTATCTCTAGCAGGATTCTCAGGGAGTTTTATCCTTGCTGATGATGTCTCCTCACACTCGGGGTTTGACTTGGTGATGAATGAGCATGCTTGCAGCAGTGCACAGACTTTCAGAGAGATATTTATAGTTTCAGAGGCACTTCAGCTAAGGTCAGAGAAGTCCTGCTTTGGATGGCAAGGTGGGCAGAAAAGGCAAGTGTGAAAAAAGGTGGCAGACCGTGGGTTGAATGTTAAATGGACAGCAGAGCTTGTGAGGAGGGGAACTACCAGTTTGTTCATAGCTTTCCTTCCGTGTTGGAAGTAAGGAAGATTCAGCAAATGGGGCTTCTTGGGGACAGCCATCTAGAGGTGACCTCGCAGGAGTTGCGTGCTTCTCCCTCATTGTGCAGCTCACACGTGCTACATCCTCTGTATTTCTGATCCCTGCTGCTGCTGTTGTAAGGCAGAGGCTAGCACAGGAAGTTCAGGTCATAGAATATTCTGGCTCAGTTGCTCATTTTCATGAGCTTAATACAATGTATTTGTGTTTAGCATATTGTTCATCTGATTGTATGAAAAGAGAAGCTGCACGTGTAAATGAACATCATGGAGCTGGGAATCTGGTTGACATTGGACTTGTATAAAAATTCTTCATGTTGTTGTTTTTAGATATTGGGCCCCTGATCCCACTCAGATTTAGAGATAAAGTCATAAAGAAAGCAGGCAGCTAATAATTGTTTATTACTATGCCTCTGCTATGCATAAGGGTTTGAGAAACTTGTCAGGCACAGCAAAGAGGAAGTTTTCCCACAGTTTGAAATGGCAAGTACTGTATACTAAAAGACGCTTCATCTCTATGGCAAAGGGTGATGCAATGTCCGATCATACAGCACCTGCTGCGCCACACATTTGATTCTAAAATTAAATAATAGTTGGGACTGGAAAGAGTGGAAATGAGTAGATACTGTGACAGAATTCAGCTGCTCTTGGAGTAGCCAGAATGCTGTTAATTTTTGAGTATTAAGGAGAGCTAGAGACCATCTGAAAGGAGATGCATTACTACAGGACAACAAGTAGGAAAAGAGAGCTATACAGATGTGATGCTAGAAGATAGCAGAGAGCCTGACTTCAGGGACTTACTTGATTATTTATGCCTGGCATATCAGGCATAAATTGTTTTTTTCCAGCTATTAATTGTGGAATTGGAGAAAATGCATCTGCTGTGTTGGCCAGTGTAGATGTAAGTGAAAGACATAGAAAAAGTGCTCTGTGTTCTGATTTATTGGTTCCCAAACTTTGGTCCACAGATAAATAACAGTCTACAGGCAAGCTTTAAGTGGAACAGTGTTGCACAGTAAATCATGTAGTATTTGATTACAAAGATTAAAAGGCTTTGGAGGGTGAGAAGCAGTGTGCCGAGTGCTGCTGCTTGAGTGGAGCAAAAGGAAAGCTGAACAGGTTGAAGAAGACCAGGGAAGCTGTCCCCTGAACATGATCCCCATGAACAGGTTACAGTTCCTGTATCCTGAAGCAAATTTGCTGGATCAATTGGTGTTTCTGCTGCAACAGGATTTCCTGGCCCAGAGTTATTTCTTCATAATGCTCTGTCTCATTCTGTCTTTTCATTGCTTGCTAAATGTACTTATCTGTACCGAGCCACACAGGCATGAAATTCATTCTCCTGGGAAGAACCATTTCTCCCTCACTGCCAAACTGCAGTCATTTTCCATCCACTTTGCTTTCTAAAAGCTACTCTTTCTCAGCTTCATCAGTTACCTCACTAACATGGCTACAGCTTCCTGATTTTATTTTTTTTACGTTAAATGAGACAAGTGTTTGGGCAGGGGGCTTTAACAGCATCATCCAGGCACAGGTCCAAAGCACAGTGATGAGGGAGAGAATTAATCACGCCACTAAAATGATGAATGTTTTGTTTTGATCCTTTTGCATCCCACCATTGCATTTCAACTAACGAGGTTTCTGTCTCTGACCTGTGCGCTTCAACCGTTCAGTAAGGTTTTGCCACACACTGTCATAATCACTAACAACTGCTTGGGTTTGAAGGTAATTGTCTTTATTTTCTGGTTCATGCTTCAGGAAAAATTAAAACTTGATGCTGAGAGGGAAAAACTAGAGAGGCTTCAGGAGCTTTACTCCGAGCAGAAGACGCAGCTTGATAATTGCCCTGAGTCCATGAGGGAACAGTTACAGCAGCAGCTGAAGAGGGTCAGTAGCAAGTTTCAAGATTGCACTAATTTTTTTATTTTGTTGGTTTTTAATTTTCTTTTTTTTTTCTGTAGTTAAGTGTAACATTTTCAAGTATCCAGTGTCTGAACGTATTTGCAACTTAGAATTGTAACAGTCACGAGGGTTATGGGGGGTTTTTTTGTGGAATGCTTGTAATAGATTATGTGCATGATGGCAAACAAGTAGAGTGCAAATGCGTGGATTAGAAATCATTTGGTGTTGAATGTCTTTAAAGCTTTGGGTCACTTGCCTGTAATCAGCCCTTTAGGCCTGCTGAGTGATGTGGAAGCTGTCGAGATGTTTAGATGGATGGTGCAACATCATTCTTTACCTGTGTGAGCAAAGACAGGAATTGGCCAGTAAATGACCATCTCGGTGAAGCCATGGATAACTTCTTTTTTTCAATATATAACTTAGCTGTTAGACTGAACTGTACTTCAAAAAATTATTTTTGAAGATTTTACCATTTATTAAAATAGTTTTATTTTGTTCTATATTTTCAAGAGTGTCACACTGGTATAAATAAACTTTGCATAAAGTCTAATTGCAACTTGATTTTAGTTTGTATTATCTGTAAGCAAAAAAGCTACAATATTGTCAATGAAGGCACCCTTATTTTCTGTGGAAAAATCTTAGTATTCATGAACCCTAAGAGGGTTATGCAGCACATATAGTTAGCTTTATTGGGCAGGGGAAATAATTCTGAAAGCATCAGTATGGTAAGCTCAAGAGGCCATCTAAAAGTTAATTCTTGTTTTCTGTTTTGGGTGTTTATATCAGGAATAAAGGCTGTAATAGCAGTGATGAAAAAAATGCTTTTCTGCTTTATAGGAAATACTCTTTACATTTTGTTTTATTTGCAGAATTCTATTTTGTTTTTTCAAAGAGCAAAAAGTAAAAAAGCTCGGCTTTGGAAACAACAATGTTAAATTCTCAGTTGCTACAGAAAAAGTGTGCTGGTTTTGAGACACTTGAAGATTTTTGTATGTTACCTTAAAAAGAAGGCAGTATTATGTAATGTCTCATACATATTAAAAGAAAAGGAAGCTTTTCCTCTGCAGTCACATGCTTGAATGTATTAATTCGTGAGATGCTGCAGTCTTGTTGCTGTGGGATGGTAGTAAATCTGTTTTCATTATTGACCACCAAGAGGCTTCTAGAAATCTGTTGGGTTAAATTTTTTTTTAATATTTTTTTGTCCCTTGCAAGTTTTCTTAATAATGATTTTGGATTTGAAAGTGGGACAAAACTTGAAATGTGGGGGTGTAGTTAAGTGTCCAGTTACTTCTATTGCATATTATTCCAAGCCAGTGTAGTGGAAGTTTGCTGTGGCTGCTATGGTCAATGCAGTAGAAGTCATCACTGCATTACTGCCCAGCAGCTCCCAAACTGATCTCAAGAGCAGTCATGAAAAGACTGTAAGTATTGTACTCAAAACAGAGAAAATATCTTCCCCAAAAATAACTGGGGCTCCCAGCAAAAGAAAGACATGGACCTGTTGGAGTGAGTTCAGAGGAGGCCACAAAGATGACCAGAGGGCTGGAGCAGTTCTCTTGTGAGGAATGGCTGGGAGAGCTGGGTTCAGCCTGGAGAAGAGAAGGCTCCAGGGTGCCCTTACAGCACCTTCCAGTACCTAGAGGGGTCTTCAAGGAAGCTAGAGAGGGACCTTTTAAAAGGGCAGGTAGTGATAACACAAGGGATAATAGCTTTAAACTGAAAGAGGGGAGGTTCATATTAGATGTTAGGTAAAAGTTCTTTACTGAGAGGTTGGTAAGGCACTGGAACAGGTGGCCCAGAAAACTTGTAGACTCCTCATCCCTGGAAGTGTTAAAAGCCAGGTTGGATGGAACTTTGATCAACTTGGTCTAGTATAAGGTTCCCTGCCCATGGCAGGGGTTTGGAATGAGATGATCTTTAGGGTCCTTTCCAACCCAAACCATCCTGTGAAATATCTGAGTCCGCAACATGTTGTGTTGTGCTACTCTACTGACAACGAGGAAGGCGTGAAGGAGACAAATTCCCTTGTGGTTCTGTGGGGCTTCAGTAACTTGGTAATTTGTGGCCAGGGAACTGGGCAGCCAATCTCACTGTAGCAGCTGGCTGCAGGGTGGGTCTGGAGTTTGGGTTGGGGTGGGCAGCTGGCAAATTCTTGCTTCCCTGTGTCTGAAACACATATATACTCTCCCTGTTGGGCAGGAAGTGTATTTTAAATGCCCCCAGTTGGCATCTTCATTATTCGTTGCCTTTTCTGAAGTCTGCTCTCCTGCCTCAGTAACAATTATTGTGGTGTACAATGGGCTGAATTGACTTTCATGGCCCAGGCAAAGCCCTTTTGTGGTTTTTTGGGATGCTGAAGATGTCTGGCCAGTTCAAATGAAGCATTTCTGTATTGTAGGTAACTGCTTTCCTGTAAATTTTAGCCCACACCTTTGCTTTTGACCTCTTCACTATCTCCCACAAGTGAAGAGCAACTTCAGAGAGTAAGGGGAAGATGTTTGTATTCCATGTAGTAACTTGGATTCTTCAGTTTCTGCATCCTGTGTCTTTCCCTGGTACACTGGAACCTAGTTTTGAATTTCTTTTATAGAGACCTACCTTAGTAGTGGCTTATCTTGGCCACTAACCTTTGCCTTGGTTGAAATAAGAATAGGAACAAGTTTGCATTCCTCTAAAATTGCTTCCAGGATGTAGGTTTTCTTGTGTAGCAAGTTATCTACGATGTGCTTATTTTAGAGAGCCTTACTGTTTACTAATGCTGCAATTATTAAAAACACCCTTTTCTTCAGGACTCTGAAACTTGTAAGCAGGAATTCATATTATGAATGCATGGATGTTGCAGGAGGAAGATTAGCATTCCTTTCTTGTGCTGAAAAGCACCATGAGTTTTATCTCATCATCCCTAAGCGGAGGGCAGGTGTGTTCTTATTTCTTGGTTCATTTCTGTAGCATTCAACTTCTTCTTTTTCTGACAAAACATGATACCAGTTCAGGGGAATGCATAAAAGTGGGCTGATACTTTTTCTGAAGTACTGTACCTTCTGGCTAGGGCAGATGACTAGAATCCTTAATTGCACAGAGAGCAATTTTCAGCAATTAATTCTGTGTGCAGTTCTCCAGTGGTACTGGTGTGATACTTTGTCCTTTTTGGCAGGAAAGCAGATGCCCTCTGAGTTTGGCATGTGACAGCCTCAGCAGGTGGGTTCAGGCTTTGGTGGTGTCCCAGCCAGGCTACAGCAGAGCCCAGCCAGCTTGGGAGGCTCCACTTGCTCTGAGTGCTGCAAAACAGCTCCCTCACCGTGCAGGTGCTTCTTAGCAAGAGGCACAGTAGGAGTGATGGAGAAAGCAACATCAAAACAGTAATTAGCCCTATTTACTCTCTTATTATGACAGTAGGTCATTAAAAGGATTGAGATCCTGGTGAAACACGTTGTAGGAAATACATAAATATAATTTTAGGTTGATTTTTGTGTTTGTTTGTAAGTACCTCTACTGTGGTGTCAGTGCAAGCATGATAACTTTTTTTATATTACCTTTTTTTTTTCCTCAAGGATGCTGATATTCTGGACATAGAAAGCAAACACTTTGAAGATTTAGAATTTCAGCAGCTTGAACATGAAAGCAGGTTAGATGAAGAGAAGGAAAATCTGACACAACAGCTCCTGCATGAAGTAGCCGAATATCAGCGAAGCATTGTCAGCAGAAAGGTAAGAGCACCAATACTCGATTAATTTGTTCTTTGTTGTTGAGCATAAAGGCAAGGAAATAGATCTAGAGCCTACCCTTCTGCAAGAAATAATGTAAAATGTTCCTCTTTGAAAGAGTTTTTGAAGCAGAGCAAAGACAATGGCCCTGTGACATCCCACACAGATCAAATAATGCACTTCTCCAAGAAGAATGAAATGAATAACATTTCATGCCCTGTTTGCATATTTCATGTGAAAATCAAACCCTTTATTTTGCTCCAAAAAAGTACCAAAGAAATTTTTTTCCTCTTTAAGAAAGGAGATTTGTACTGTCTGGACAAAACTACAGTTATTTTAGGCTTGTTATTGAATTTGCTCTTAAATGGTTTTGTTAACATAATAGTAGAACACCAAATTACGAAAATACAGTAATTTAAAAAATTTGTTATAAAGGTCCTATCTCAATCAATTAAATACCACTTGTTTCAGAAATCAGAGGATCTCTATACCAGTTCTGTTCCATATATGGATACTTGTCACTATATTATCAAAGAATATGTGCAATTATTCTTTTGTCTCTTGAATAAGTTTTCTCTTTACTGTCTAATTCTTATTTAATTATCTCCTTCAGATCAGTGAGCTGTCTTGTAAAAACTTATTTTCCTGCTGCTTAGTCATGCATATGAATAAGTGAACTCTCATGAGTAGGATCCTTGCTGCAGGATGTCTTTAGATTTGAAAATAAATAATGTAAATTGTAATTTTCTTCTTACATTAGGAAAAGATTTCTGCTCTCAAAAAACAAGCCAATCATATTGTCCAACAAGCACAAAGAGAACAAGATCATTTTGTAAAAGAGAAAAACAACTTAATAATGATGCTGCAAAGGGTAAGTATTTTTTGTCTTTCAAACGTTTTTAGCATGCAATAAAAGAGCATTTCATGGAATAAAAGAATGTAGAGCACAAGAAGAGTATCAGTTGTGCAAAAGATAGCAAGTTGGTAATAATGTGACAGACATTCACCTTTTAAAACAAAAAGGAAATCTTTTGCAGTTAATCAGCAGATTTCTTAAGAGAAAATACTACTGGCATTTGATAATCAAGAGAGTTTTCGAGGTGCCCCCTTTCCCGAGGACTCAAGCAGAGGCACACACTCACATGCTGAAGTTGGAAGCCTGTGTGGCTACTGGAACTGTGCCCACAGTGCTCACATTTTTGGCCTGTACTAGCCCCTGCAAGGCCATGAGATGAGCTACTTCACATCAGCTAACATCTGGTTAATAAGAAGCTGGCGGGAACCCTTCACGTCTGTTTTATGTTCTGCTTTTAATCATGAGAGAAATCATATGTAGTTCACTAAGCAGAGTCATCATTTTCAAAACACTGAAGGAGCACTTACTTGTTTTGGCCATGGTTGTTAAATAAAGTCTTTCATTTGCTTTTTGTTCTGCACCTCAATTTTTTGTTCAGTTCTGTTCTAAATGGATGAAGCTGAAGCTCTGCTGTGCAGTTTCAGCCTTCTATCCCAGTGTGTTTCTTCACACTGTTAAGGAAATGGCTAACGTTTATTTTCACTACATGGCTGTTGGTATTTATTATAAAATGTTTGGTTTTAACAGGAAAAAGAAAATCTCTGTAATCTGGAAAAGAAATATTCCACGCTTTCTGGAGGAAAGGGATTTCCTGTCAGTCCCAATAGTCTGAAAGAGGTAAAGAGTTTCTCTGCTTTCGACTTTACCATAACTAACTTTGAATAACACTTCATACAAAAGGACTTCAGTATGTAGTATTTTGTGAAGTCCTAGTCATCAAATCTTTACAAAGTAATTTCATACCATTTTTAAGCTTATTCATATAAGTCTAAATTCATTAGTGAGCGAAAACAGCTTCTCTTGACATTCTTCCAAATGTAACTGGTATCGCTTTAATCTCTTGCTGTGGAAAAATGATTGGTTTTATGTGTGTGGAGTGTGTGTGTATGTCTAATTTTCTCAAAACAGACAATTAAACCTCATTGAAGTGAAGAAGAATGAGATCTGGGAATAACTGTTCAAGTACAAATATAGTTTGGTCTTATTTTTGCACTGTAGATTTTATCGTTGCCTCCCCTCCCTTATTCTAAGGCTCTTTGCTAAAGCATGACAAATGTACATTTTGTTCTTTTTAAAAAGCATTGATTTGAAGACTTCAAGCTATTGTGGTTCTAAGATATGTACTGAGGTATTTATTTAACTTTTTTGAATAGTTAGAGGAAACAGAAAATTTTAGCATTTAAAATACACTGACAGGCATCTGTGGCTGCTTCATTAACTTCTGCTCAAGAGTTCTGACTGGACTTTCTGGATCTGCTTGTATTGAAGCCCTGAACAAGGTCTGCCACATCTAATGATGTAGGTGTCACCCTGGGAAGTTGGGCTCTCAAAGTCTAAAGCAACCACATACCCTTTCAGGACCTGGGAACTGGGGTCTTGCTTATCTGATCTCCAAGTTCCTGGTGTGCAGTTTCACATGCCAGTGGGATTGAGCACCCTTCCTCACTTGCCTACACTTTCAGTGTCCTAGGTTGTGTTCTGACCTGGACATCTAACCTCCCACCAGGGCATCTGGCAAGTCTAAGCTTAATTTTTTTCCTTTTGACATGGATCTGCCCATTCTGTCACTAGGGAATGGGTGCTATCTGGTTGGGTTTTTTCACATACACATAATGGCTTGTTTACTCACATACTTCAAAATGCAACTACATTAAGTGAGGTGACACTCTTTTTAATGACGTGGATTATTCAGTGGTGTCGTTTCGATCACTGCAGTGAAAGACTTACTCCAAGGCAAATCAGAGGAGGAACAGCAAGGGTTATCTGTTTCATCCTCAGTGTTTCCATAGGCTCTGTCCTACAAAAGAAATACCTTTACCAGATGTCATATTTGTCTTGGTCCAGTTTAATTCTTCTCTGACTGTCCTGGCACCTGTAAAAATCAGGCATCAAATGGCAGACAGGCTTACAGAGACTGCTGGCACAGCCGTTCATTTCACCTTAGGGTTGCTCATCCATCAGTCGAGTCTGTGGTCCAATGTTTGCCAGCCCTCTTCACCAAAGCATGCATTTATGACCCTCTTCCATCCATTGTGAGCTGACTCAGCCTGCACAGCAAGGGAGTAACACTGCCTCACATAAAGAGGCAGGATGCTTATCCCAGTGCTTAAATTAGCGAGGAAAATCAATGCTGTTTAAAAGTTCAGCTTTGACAAAATGGCTTGGACGACTAATCTGACTAATCTGACTTGAAACCATGTATTTAATTAAATTTAATAGGGGTCTGAGCTAGTGCACAGCACAGTCACTTGTTCCTTACTTAATTTTTTATCCCCCTTGTGAATTATCACTGGCATTGTGAGTCAGAACTGAATGTTTTTCATATAATGGCAAAAGTGTTTATATATCTTTAATATTAACACAATATTGCATTACAGAATTGCTGAGTTTTGGTTACTGATAAACTGCTGCTACAAGATGGTTAAGCAAGTTTTATGTCAATTCATACTGGACTCTATTTTACTGTACTGTTGTCACATGTTTTGAGAGATAAACTTTAGTATCTTAGCCACTTTCCTCAATTAATGGGTCATCAAATAATATGGGAGTTAAGATTTGCCTCCCATTTGTAGAGTGCTTTGTTCACTGTATGATTATGTAATTTTCCAGAATTGTCTTATCTGCTTGAAATAACTGATATCATACTTTGAAAATTATGCTAATAGATAGTAATGTTGGTAGTAATGGTATTTCTTTTCAAGTTGTCTTCTATGATCATTGCTAAATTAAGGCATTTCTAAAAAGAAGAAATACTATAGCAGTCTGTGGCTTCTCTTATGGAATTGCTGAAGTATACACACTGGTGTGTCACAATATTGGTGGAGTAATAGAAACACAGCCCTTGCCACACACTGTCAATGTGAAAGCAGCTTAACATCTTGATTTAAAAACAAACAGATTTCTAGCTCATCTTTATGACATTGCTTCAACAGTGATTTATTCTTCCTTTTGCATAGCCTTGTTTTCTATGGATAAGAAATTCAGGCATTTGACTTTGTACAGTCTGGTATCCTATGCACAATGGATCCATATTTTAGTTTTTAAAAAACATTTGTGCAGTTAACACCAAAATACATGCAATAACTGTATTTTGCCATTATATCTTAAATCTGCTTGCATAAATCTTCTCTGCAGGCAGAAGCACACTGGTGTTCCTGCCATCCCTCAGTCCATCACCCTCTGTATGACTGCTTAATTAAAATAAAAAAAAAAGAAGCAAATTGTAATGGCTGCAGGGCTAACACTAGCAGCCTCTTACCTGGGTTTTCTGGTAACATATAAAAGTTAGAAGTGTGTTCCAGATGATGCAAATGGAAGATGTTGTGTGAGTGTAATTTATGGGAATGGCTTGTCCTTACAGAAGTTCTGCCCAGTTCTGTTAGTCATTTGATTTACTCAAATTAGCCTAATAGTTGGGCAAGAAACAAATAAGGTTATTTAATCAGAGACAAAAAAAAATTAAGATCTCGAAATAAGATTTATTCTTCCTTTTTGTCCAGTCTGCTTTCCTGAGAAAGAGCTACATAATTTCTAAAGGGTATTTGCATTTTAATAAAATCTTTGGACACTCAAATGTACAGATGTTTTTGGAGTTAAATTAAGAACAATTTTCAGAATCCAAGTATTTAACATTCGAAAATCTTGATGCTAATTTTATTTTATTTATGATTAAGTATTTCAATGATAACAAATATTTGGCTGAATCACTCTAAACTAACTTTCATTGTACTGGATACATTAATACTCTCGCACGTCTTTTGGCTTTTGCTCCTTTTAACTTCTGAATTCCTCCTTTTAGGGCTATATCAGTGTAAGTGAAATTAGTGAGCTGTATGGCAATTCCACGAATATAACCCCTTCCACTCAGACCCCCTCAGATGTTGAAGCAGTTGCCACTGAGCCTTCCACGGCTGTGCTGACGAGCCAGCCACAAAATAAAGAGGTTTGTTTGAGAGACATTTCCCTTTGTTTGCATTGTTCTTTCATGGCTGCCTTTTTATTTTCTTTATTTTTTAGTTTTTGTTAATTCAACATGTAACAAACTGACCCTAAAGCAAACTGCCCTCTGCCAGTTACCAAGTCAGGTAACAGATTTAATAGTAAAGCTGAAGGACTGCTCCAGTTGTAAGGTGTCTTTTGTGAGGTAGATGGGACACTGAAGGCCAAAAAACCTGAATTCTTATGACCCAAGCAGCACCAAGTTACAAACTTTGCCTGCCAAACACTATAATGTAATGCACCTTTGGGAAACCATCTGTGGACAAGCTTATGACAACTTGATTAGTGGTGTTCAGGTGTTCATTTTGTATGCTTTGTAGCTTCTTTCCCCCCCCCCTTAAGGTGGTAGAAGTATATCTTGAATAGTTACAGAAGATGAATAGCTTCAACCTATCTTAGCTATTCCACAGAGTCTGTCCAGTCTGTCTTCTAGCTTACTTTCTTTTCCTCATTCTTTGTGAAATTTTTAATAAATCTCCTTTTAAAGGAACAGAATAACCTTATAATTGTAAAGCCACGTACCTTTGCATTGCAATAAGGCAGAAACTGGTTTAGAACTTGGCATTTGTGGGCTGCTTCTGGTAGCTCAGTATGCCTTGAGAGTTGCAATAGAGCACACCTCCTTTCCTGCTAAACACTCCAAAAAACACAGTGCTAAAACTGCAGCTTTTATGTGCCATATCTTTTGAGAAATTCCAAAAAGAAAACTCTGTGTGTAATTTCTCTTTTTTCTATAAAGCTAAGATCACCTCTCTGTTCTGGATTTGTGTTTCCTCACTCTCTTTCTCCTCGCTCTATTGCTCAACTTCCATCAGTCCATTGGCCTGAGGTCATGGCAACTCATGTAGATCCTATTCCTTTATCTGATACACCTCCACCTCTGCCAGCTAAGAAACACCACAGGCAACAACAGGTAACAGATTCAAAGCTGATAACTTGGGATTATTTTGTTTTGTTTGCTTTTGTTATGGTGGCCACGAAGTTGATTTATGTGTGAGGACTTTAGAGTGATAGTCTGTAAGTTGATTGTGCTTGCAGAGTGCTACACTTGAAGGCACTGCTCATTTAAAAATCAACACGATGTATTATAGAATGTTACTGAACAAAAATTCACCTTATATTAATAATGCAGAGGCAAATACTAATATTCAGGAGCCATTGTAACTGTCAGAGGACTTGCAGCAATAATGTATGTGTGAAATCCTAAATTAATTTTTCATATACATTTGAACAATGCCTTTCAAAAGCTGTATTGGTTTTAAGCCACCAATTCATTAGAATAACGTCTAAGGTAAAGTCTTCCTTTGAAACTGGGTTCCACTTGTACCCTGGACTTGAAATTTTAACACAAAAGAAAAGGTACAGGGACATGTACATAAAATTCACGCGTGAATTTAATGCATTTTTTAAATCAGTATGACTTTATTGTGAAAGCACTGTGAAGCAGGAGGTGCTCTGTATGTTAGATTTTGTTCTTTCCAGACTATCATCTTCAGTGTTTTCCATACAGAGTATAGCTGAGCAAGTGCATCAATTTGTTTTGTCAAAACTGTAACCAATTCCCCGTGAAGCATTTCAGAAACCTGGAGGAGCGCAAGAAGCAGCACAGGGAGAGCACGTACCTGAGTGACACTTTGCCCCGCAAGAAAACGACCCCGTCTGTGTCTCCCCACTTCAACAGCGCCACGCTGGGACGCAACATCGCAAACAAAGTACGTGGCTGGTGCTATTTACTGCCTTCCAGCCTCCGCAGGAAATCCTGTGTTGTGTTGGAGGGAAGGCTGGGTAGCACCCTAAGCATCGTGTAACCCCCCAAATTCACATATCAAATTGACATTGAAAGGACTTGAGGTTTATTAACAAATGGGAATGTGTATGAAACCTACTGTACTTCTAGCCATTCTTCTGACCTCTGGAAGAGCCGTGCTGTAGTACATTAATCATGAATGCATGATTTCTGTCTCAAGGAATGTATTTTCAGCATGGTTTGAATTGATTCTAGAGACAACACAACTTGTTGTTTTCTTTCCTACTGAAGGCCTCTAAAGGATAAAGATAGATTTATGTATGAAGTGAAAATACTCTTTATTTGTGACATGGTAAATCAACAAACAGCAGGAAGGTGGAGGTACTACTCTGAAAACATTTTGGCCTAGTAGAGACTGTACATAATGGAAATATCGACAGTTGATTGATATGACATGACATTAATATCCATGACAAAGCACATTATTTTGCCATTGCTGATAAAAAAAAGTCTTGAAATACAGTTTTAAGCACATATTTACAAAATTTCCTGCAGGGACATTTGCCATTAGGACAGAGCAACAGCTGTGGCAGTGTACTTCCTCACTGCCTGGCAACCATGACCAAAGAGTCAGAGTCGAGAAGGATGCACAAAGGTAAGACCTTTTCATTGTTTCATTTCTGTTTAAAATCAGTGTTCAGCTTTTCAGAAATAAGCCTGAAACTGGTGTTGCTACAATCAACAGGTGTGCAAAATAAAAGTTTACTTCTTCGTGACAAAAGCAAGCTCTAAATGTAATTGATTTTTTTGATATTGGCAAAATAAGATGTTAATATTATGATGTAGGTGCATGTGTAGTTTTGAAGTACATGGCCATCAAATACGATCCAGTAAACAAGAAAAGTATATTGAAAACACACATTGTGCTAACTGGGTAATTTCTGGAGTGATTTTGAAGCAATATACTACATGTTCTTTCTGGGTTTTTGCCCTTTTTTTTATGTTGTGTTCTTAAAAATTGTTTTTCATAGGCACATATTTTTGCCTGGATAAATTCCCCAGGGAGAGATAACTTTGAGAAGCTGTGACTGTGGTATTATAAGTGGTCTTAAATATTTGGGCTACAAAATAGAAAGGAAGAGAGCTGTTCTGTTGTGGATAGAGGGCTGTGTTTTTTAATAGGGGCACAGCAATTCTGGATCCAAAAGCAAGCTACACCTCTGAAACATGATCTTGTAGGCTGTGGGATTCTGTGTCTGTTGTTTGTTGACTTGAGTCAATACACATATTTTCTGCTTTAATGAGATGTATTATTCATAAGTGTACCATCTTCGAAAGGAGCACTCCTCAGTGCCATCTGTCAGTCTATTTTCTTTCCAGCATCTGCATGACCATTATCGGTATCAGTGCAAGAGGCCCTTGTGTAGAACAGCACTGAGCTGAGCTGAGCTAGCTCCACCCCGTTGTTACAGGACTTGTCAGAGCTTGCAGCTGTTAAAGGTCAAAGCCATGACTGAGGTCAGTCATACGCACCAAGATGGCCCAACGCAGGGATGGAACAAGCAAGCTGAGAAAGGATCACGCCTTACTACAGCCCCTTTATAGAGCTGATCCAGTTGTGGTTTGTTGGGTTTGAGCCTTAGTTATGCAGCAGGCCTTACACAAACCTGCAGTGTTGTGGCCAACTTACCTTCACGTATTTCAGATACAATACAAAAGGAGCTTCACGCTCAGCTTGGAAAGCGTCTTCAATGTAATGTGTGTGCAAAGCTGGAATAGCTTGCAGTTATGTTCACACTCATCATTGTGATGTTATTTCAGTCTGAAAATCAATAGGGATATTTTGGCTAAACTTTGACAAGAGATCAAGTATTTAAAATCGGAAATATTTCTGTAAAATGGTTGCAAAGAATGTTAGTGTGTGACCTAAACACAATGTGAAAGTGTTACCAAACCTAACACAGGCATGGATTTTAAAAATAAATAACTTTTATTTTTTAATTTTTTGTCACTGTGCAATTAAGACAGTCTAAGAGTAGGGTCAGATTTCTTGTCTTTAGAGTGAGAAGGAGAGAAACCTTATGAATCAAAATCAAATTATGGCCTGACAAAGAAGAGAGGCAGGGGAGAATGAAAGAGATATATTCATTGGGACAGTTGGCATAGCACTTTTTGTGTGCCGTTGAGGAATCATGCTAGGCTGCCCATCATACTAGTTGGCTGTTAGATTTTGAAAGATCCAACAGTTTGAATGGAAATAGAAGATTATGAAGAGAGCATTAAGGGATTAATTTGTACTGGGAAATAGGACAGCTCTAGATGTCCTTTTCTGAAACATCAGCTTTGCCAAAGTGAAACAATGCTGCTGACAGGTGCTTTATTTGAACTGTCACAGGATTTTCAAAGAGTCATCAACAGGAAGTATATAGAAACACAAGGATCGTTTGTGGCCTCTCTTAGTAGTTACTAAAGAGTTTATTCCCTTTCTGTTCAACCTCAAGCTCTTTGAATTTATTGCTATTAGAGGAACTTGAAGAGTGTAACTGCTTTTGCACTGAAGTGCCATGTTTCTAGGTTGGGGAAAGCTCCTTTGTCTGGCTAACACACCACAAAAGTGTTTGCAGGGTGCTTTCTGCAGTGCAGTGCAGAACTCATCAAGGGCAGGAATATCCAAGTCAGGTGGCTGGAGTCAGATCCCAGGGTATTTCTACTTAGCTATACAGAAGGGCCAGAGAAACAATCTTCAAGCACCTTTCATTCAGCCTCACAGATAAAGCCTTAATAAATGTCATGGTTTGAGCAGGGAAGGGACTGAGTTCAGCTTGGTGGGATTTCTGGTTTCCCCTCACACTTCACACTCATGGGCTCAGCACACGGAGGGAAAACAAACTTTCTTCAAAGTCAGAAGTAAAAAAAGTCCATTTCTGTGGAACAGTGAGATTTGGGTAATGTTATAAACATGATGTACTGCTTCAACACACCACACAGGACCACTTGAAATGGAATATCATTGTCCATTAAAATTATGAAATCTTACTTGTCTTCCACTAAAATCAACAAGACTTGAGTCTGAGTAACTATGATTAATCTCACCAGACATCTTTAAATACATCTTTGAAAACCAAGCCAGATGTCATGTCAGTGGACATCCTTGAAAATTTTTTTTATTCCATCACTCCGTGATAAATGTCTATATTATAAAAAATACGGTTTATTTATTGTAAAAACATTCTTGAGGTAGATCAGGTTTGCCTTTTCAGAATAAGTGAATATTTTTCAGAAGATTTACTGACAAATCAGTGGAACTCCGTAAATGTAGAGAGACTGATTATACTGATAAATATGAGCTCTCTTTCTGCTCCAAAAGTCAGTTGTTCACCTAAAAAAGGTGATGAATATATGAAGTGTTCTCTACCTGTCATGTGTAGTGAGTCAGCGCTTGCTTTCCTTGCGTTTCTTTCCCCACTTGACAGGTTTTTCACTCCGTCAGTTTTCTGTGGTCAGGGTGATCTATTGCAAACGACATGGGAGTCTTCGCTTCCTGATACCTTGGGCATAGAGCTGCACCCAGTGCACTGGAACTGGCATCAGTGGGGAGCCAGGGTCTCACGTGATAAGTGCCACTTCATCCACTCAGGCTGGGGCCCTGGCTGTCAAGCAGTGACCCACACACTGCTATCCAAAGAGGATGATGTGCTCCAGATCTGCTGTTAGTAGTTTCCTGTGCTCCTTTAGGGCTTGACAGCATTGAGCAAAGTTCTAGATCAGATGTTCTGGTGTGTACATGTAGATCTGAAAATGAGTACATTCAACACTGCCTGGAGGCAGTAGCAGTTCAGCTGGTTTAAAGATATTATCTGAGTGTTTTTACTAAACTAGTCATGGTCTGAAAAGAGTTTTCTCTAATACGCTTTTTCCAGTTTTTCTTATTTCAGTCCAAGAAGGTAACTGTAAAAGTCTGAGCTGAAAAAAAGAAAAGTTAAAAGTGAAATCAGGAAATTAAGAACAGTCTCTTGGGTTTGAACATGGATTTCATTCTCATTTTCTTTATGCAGGAACAAGTAATATCTATGAATAGATTTTAGGATGGATGCAGTAGTAAATATTTTCATCGATTTTAAAATAGTCTTTATTCCGGGATTACCAAACCATGTTCGGTCAGTCACGTGAGTTGAAGAATTTTTATTGAAAGAAACGGTCACTGTCAGTAATCATAGCCTGAGTTAAGAGCAACTTAAATGTTTTAGAGAACGCATATTTGTTATAAATCATTAGTGGAAAAAGGTATTCCTTAGCAGCCATTCATGAGGTATTTTTGGAAGACTGTATTTATAAATTCACCTCCTGTGGATGTGCCTTTGTAACCAAACCACATGCAAAAAAAGAATGAAGAAGTCGCTATTTGGTACAATCTCGAGACCTCACCCTGCGCAGGTGGAGGCCTGGAGCTCCCATGGAGCGCTGGGTGCCAGAAGCTTCTACAAGGACGGGCAGGAGCAAGGAGGGAGGGTTAGCCAAGGCAGCCCCATTGACTGCAGGATGGACTCCAGAAGGGAAGAAGGAATGGTTAGCTGGGAATTAAGGTATAAGACCAGACACAGTACTGGGAACAAAGGTGTTGGGACAGAGAATTTAGGCACCAGCAAGATGATTATTTGTGTCCTTTCTAAGCTCTGTATAAAAAAACCCGCAGTATACTGCCAGCAAGGGATATCTGTACAAACCATTTAGAAACTTTCCAAAGCAGTCTTTTGTTTGTTTTTCACTCTTTTTCTTGTCAAACTCAGGAAAAACCAGAAAAGGTATGAAAACATCCCTTTCCCTGGCTGTATCTCTCATGTGATGTTTTTGCAAAAGTACCAGTTGCATCAGCACTGTCAAGTAGTTCCCAGATTCTTGAAGAACTTTTAAAAAATGACAGTACTTCAAAAATTCTTTTTTTCCTGCTGTCAAATAATCTGTCACAACAAAACTTCTGACTTATGCTAATATCTGCAGAGCTATAGCTTTGCACAGGCCTAATTCTTTGCTTCTATGCTCATAGCCACACAAGTAGAGCAGAAAATTTAGAAATCTTTGCAGCTCTGTGGGTGACAATGACAAGGTAGACAGACTTGAGCTTCCTACTTCAGTGTGTTTCCACACAACAAATGTATCTTGACATGTTAATGTCAATCTTTAAAAAGGACAAAAAGAAAAAGAGACAGGAATAAAAGAAAAATAAAAGAAAAATGTAACGGGATCATTTTCATAAAATACTAGTGGGTTTTTTACATACTTGACAGTGCCACTTGTAATAACAGCTTTTACCTTTAGTTCTACCCTCACCATAATTTTGTGGTGGTATACCTGGATTTTGTGATTCTGCAGTAACTCCTTTGGAATATTTTTCTTTGATGACATGGCTTTATGGATATTTGCAGTATTTTTCTCAACAGTATGGCTGTTAACATTGTTAAGTTTACAGGTTTGCTGCAGAGCAGTGGAGCTCTGTAGTAAAACCAATGCAACAACAAATATTTTAGCTCTTGTATCAGTTTAGACTTGACTGATACAAATCTTGGCTTGTGGGAAAATTTTAGTTATGTGCTGGATCTCACAAGGAGTCTAATATTTTTAAGTGCATGTTGTGTGAATAGGCACCTGAGCAGTTAAAAAGTCCTTAAACAACAGATTGTGCCTGCCCAGCGTGGAGGCAGGTTGGTTGTGAAGCCTCGTGGTGTTGGTATGCAGCTGATCCTGAGCTTTGAGCTGCCTGTTGCTTACAGCATGAAGATAAAAGAACACTGGATTACGCTTTGTTTCTGTGAATGCGTCTCATTTTGCAACTTAACAAATGTTGATTTCTTGCAGCATTTAGTTACATTTGCATGATTGCATAAATTTAACTGATAAATGTTTTCCTCAAAAATGGGTTCTTTATCTTAAGGGATAGAGTGTTTGTAGCACTGCTATGCTGCTCTATGCCTTTTAGATGGGTTTATTTTTCAGTGAAATATAAAAGATGGAATTAAGATTTCTGAGTAGGCAAGGATTTGTAGCGGGCTCAACAGAAAAACATGCATTTGAATAAAGTTCTTTCAGTAATTTATTTTTTTCTCTCTTTCCCTAATGAATCATTGATAATCATTTCACAGGAGCAATTAGTCATTCCAAAGGTTCGAGTATGAAAGGTAATTGCTCATCTGCAATAAAAGAAGCATTTGCCAAAATAAGAGGGGAAAAGCAAACCACAAATGTCAGTCAGTAACACCTGTGTTGTGTTATGCTGTTATTTCTGACTGCTGAGGTGTATTTGTGTCCCTTTTGTCTCTTTTACTAATCGATGCAATTGAATTTTTGATTGAAATTTAGTGTTCTTTTAAATGGCAGGTGAGTCCTATTAGTTTCTTTGAAACCAGCTTTAACTGTCTCCAAGAAAGCTTTGTATGGTACAGAGGGAAGTAAGGAGGAAACCACCTTGGAAATGCTTGTGGGGCACAGTTTCTTTAATGACATGCTTTAATTATTCAGCTGCAGACACACTTTTCAGATAACTGCAGTTGTTGGCTCTCTGAACTGGGACTCTCCCAGCTCTGGCATGGCAAAAAATTCCAGAGAGTAACCGTATATGTACAGATAGGGAAGGAGAATAAGGCAGAAAAATATTTGCACTTTAGGCATGTTTTCCTAACATCAGTGTCTTAATGGTGTCTAGTAAAAATTTTTGTCTGGACCTTGCTGCATTTGTCTGCATTTTTCCTGTGTCTGTTTATCTTAAATAGGTGGAATGTCAGTGGCTGCCTTCCTGTAAGAATGTGAGGTTTTCATGTAGTCTGTCAGTCCTTCCTAATCGCCAGCTCTGCCAGCAGCTCAGAATTTGGGTCAGGAATGTGCAGAGAATACTACAAGCCTGACTGAGTATCAGAACTATGAGAAAGTCTCACTTCTTGCATTCATGGAAGGAAAAGATGAGCAGTGCAGTTGCATTTGTAATCACATAGATGGAACAACCCTTAAAAGGGCACTGTAAAATACTTCAGCAGTTAAAATGACAACTGTCATTATATTCTGCTCTTCATCAGGCAAGCTCAACAACCTGTCTCTAAGTCTGTGCTACTTTCAACGTGCAATGGAGACATGAGATAAAAGTAATTGTGAAGAGACATTTTCAAAAGACACATAGCCAAAGTTCCCTGTGTTCAAGAAGGATGACTTTTCAGAAAAAATGTTTTTGTGGGAAAATAACAGCAGAACCTTTGCATTAACCTTATTTTTCTTCAAAGTCATTGAGCTGTAAGGATCTGCTTCAATCCTGTAGGGTGAACTGCAGTTTCAAAACTCCAGTAAAGTACCCCTGCACTAGTAACTATGATTCTGTAACAAGCAGCCTGTATTATTTCAGCTGAAACTAAGATTCCAATTGCAGTTACCAGAAGGCAAAGTTTCCAAAACAGACAAAAAATAATTCCATATTCAATAAAGTCAACCAGACAAGTACTCAAGAATATTGAATATCATGATGGTTTTTTTCTTCTTTCTCTAATTAGCCAGTGTCATTTCTTCTAAATCCCTGAATTTAACTGCATTACTCTCCAGATTAGGCCTAATTTTAATTGTAAAAAAATGTAAATTTCATTTGTTCAAATTAGATTGTTCATAACACACATACAAGAACATCTATTGAAAAGTCAGCTGTACTAACGTGCATATATTTGAATCCATCATAGATAAAACAGGTATTTAAAGCTTTTATTTCAGTGTGATTAACTTGTAAAATTAACTGTAATACTGCAGTACCTTGGTCACAGTGCAGTAAAGACTGAGGTGATGTTCAAAAGGCCTGTGCTGCTAACAAGTTATGCTCCTGTCACATAATTTTTGTGTGAAATCAGTGTTCCCTCTGTACTTTATAGGGTATAACCATCAGCGCATCTGTGAAAACCAAAGGCAGAAGTCTCCGGAATTCTACAGCAGAACAGCATCGGAATCCAATGTGTATTTGAACAGTTTCCATTACCCAGATCGTAGTTACAAGGACCATGCCTTTGACACATTAAGCTTAGACAGTTCCGACAGCATGGAGACGAGCATATCAGCATGCTCACCAGATAACATTTCCAGGTAAACCTTCTTTCCTTCTGATCCTGCAGTGGTCATAGGGTCATAATGAAAAAAGAGAATATGTATATGTTGACACTGTGATAGTGTGAATGCTGCTGATTGGTTAGGAAAATGTAAGATCATTAGACAGGCATCATATTTGTGTAGCTCCTCATAATCAGGTTTAACTACATCTCACCTGTTTATTGAAAGATGGAAAATAAAAATATGGAAAAGTTAAGTGATAATGCTGAAGTTTACAGAGCAGTCAGTGCTCTCTCATCTGGTCTACAGGGAAGGAATTTCCTCTGACAGGAAATTTCCCAAGGACATCTGCCATTGATGATGTACACTTGTTCTACAAGTCCAGTGTGTTAACCAGCTAGATGCTTACGCTGAAACACGTAGGCTTCCTCCGACAGTCTTTTTGCCCTTTCCTCTCCCTTTTCTGGGTCAGTAAAAATGAAGAGATGACACTGAAAGGCTTGCTTTTCTCATCCTCAGAGGCTGTCAGACACCATTTCTCAGATGAAAGGAATTTCCATGATCTGTGTTAAAAGTCCAGATGAGTCTCAAAACTGTGTGCAAACAATTTTCTCCTGATAGTCTGTTTTCTATTTCTGACAGTATGGTAGTGCTTTCATTCCCGCTCCTGCCCCAGCAGTTTCACAAGCATAAATAAAGGCTGATAATTAAGTACAGCTTTGTTGCAGCACTATGAATCCCTTGTGAACACAAGGACAGCTTTTTTGGCTAGCATTTTTGGCTAGCATTGTTTCTTTTACTTAGTATCTGTTTGCTGGGCAGGGAAGCCCCCTGATGTCCCCTTTTAGTCATTATCACTGAAGTGTTAAGAGTTTAAAAAAATATCAGTGGCAGTCATTCTGCTGGCTGGTTTGTTTGGGCTTTTTTGCATTGGTTGGTGTTGGGTTTGGTTTTTTAAAAAGAAAACACTAGGCCTCGGTTTTTGAGGATTTCTGTTTTAAACAGATAGTCAGCAAGTTTCTGATAGCTGGAGACAGGCTGGGAATTAACTCTGTGTGTTGATCTAATGTGCTAGTGACATGAAACTTTTCTTTCTCTGACTTCCTGCTCTGACCATTTTGAAGGAGGATGGTGTGTGTCTGAGCTACCCAAGCCCATCTTGTAAGTCCAGTCTCCAGTCCAGGACTGGGAAGCCCCAACAGCTGTTGAATTTCACGGGTGCTGTTCGCTCTTCTGCTTCCCTCTGACTCTTGCAGCCTTCTTGCAGAAGGAAAACAAAAGAAAACAACACAAACAAACAAATAGCCCAAATCAATACAAAATCCAGAAAAGGACCCTTTACAACATATCTTTCTGTTTCTCACAAGGCAAACTTTGGTGAAAGAAGAAAAGAGTGTGAGCTGATTTTGTTGATAAATTCTGGAAGATAGGCATTTAATCTTCCTTGACAAAATTTCCGTTAAGCAAAATTAACTCAGACTGCTTTAGATGGTGTTTGAGAATATTTTCTAGCCATATCAGACTTCAAAGGAAAATAATTTATGATGCTTTGTTCTGACCTATTTAAAATCTGTAAGTTATATTTTACCATGTTTAAGGCGAAACAAACACTTTTTTTCTAGAAATGCATAAAATGTGTGGTGCTCAAAGTACAGAAGAAACAGAACCACTGTAGTCATTCACCAGCTTGCCAAATGTACTTCTTTTTTTGTTAGTGGCTACTGCACTGAGTTGGATCTGAACACTATCAACTCTATTCTTAAATTATGTTGGACTGCAGAATATTTCTTGAAATACCAACTATTCTTTTAAATAAGAAATAATGTGATTTTTTGCAGTGCTAGCACTTCAAACGTTGCAAGAATAGAGGAGATGGAGAGACTTCTCAAACAAGCACATGCTGAAAAGACTCGGCTGCTTGAGACCAGGGTAAGTGTAATTTTGAGTAACTAAGAGTAGGCATGTTAGTTTGGATAATATTCTCCTAAATGCAACATAGAACCCTCCCCAGCTTATACCTAATAGACACTTAAAAGTTCTCTCTTCCCCCTTGGCTTCACTTCACACTACAACCTTGAGTCCATATGCAATATCTGCTATCTCAAAGGGCAGGTTGATGGCAAAATCCCATCAGAAACTTGGTCACCTGCTGGGGGAGCTGCTTAAGAAGAACCTTCATTTCTATTTGCAATTCTTACTCCAAATTTCAGTCCACTGTGCTGATATATATTTCTGCCTGCTTAAGGGACAAAAAGGTATTTAGCCCTAGCTTAGAAATGACATTGCCAATTATACTTTCGCATATAATTGAAGTTCTGTGTGTGCTGTGGTATTTAGGAACGGGAGATGGAAGCTAAGAAACGAGCTCTGGAAGAAGAAAAACACCGCAGAGAGCAACTGGAGAAAAGACTGGAGGAAGAAACGAGCCAGAGGCAAAAATTAATTGAAAAGGAAGTCAAAATACGTGAGAAACAAAGAGCACAGGTCAGATATGTGGATGTGAAATGGTTTTGAAGTGCAAGACTTCCCCTTCATATACAGGAAAGGACTAAGTGTATTTTTGCCAATGGTAAACAGAACTGCTTTCAGCTGAACAGATGGATTTAGTATTTCTGAGGTGCAATTGTTTTGCTAAAAGTATGTTTGGGCTCTTGGAGCCAAGTACTCATTTAAAGTTAGATAGTAGCATAGGTATCTATCTAGCATTTTACGTATAAAGTATCAATATTAATCCTATGAAGTTTGTTCCTGCATATAGGCAGAGCAGAATTTTTTGGCCAGAACAACAGAAATTTGTGAGTGTGTTAATTTTATAAACCACTGATGTGGAGTTGATGGGGGTTTTTTGTTTTGTTTTGTTGTTTCTTTTAATACATAAAATACCTTGAAATGTAAATTACTACTTCCAAACATTTGACCAAAAAGAAAAGCCATTTTTTCAGCTCCACATCTACAGTATAGAGTAAATATTATTTCTTCCTTAAGTAAATGGGACTGTACAGCATGAGAAACATTACCTAATTTAGAAAGTGTTACCTCCTACATATTTTTTGCTTCTTCTTCGGGCTTAGTGGTACCTTGAGTTCTCTTTAGGCTTAGGGTCTTACCTATTTGTTTATTCCTCCAAACCCAATAATATCTGTAAGGTACAGCAAATAGACTAGGCAGTCTGCTAGTATACCAGAGCAAGACAATGTCTCCATCTTAATAGATGTATTTGAGTGCAGAAGATTCCACACCATATTGGAATATCTTTCTGGTTTTATCTGTGCTACCTTTGCTGATGTTTAACCAGCTGTTTCTAGTTAAATATACTCATTCCTTTGTTTTTATATAAAATGTAATTATGAATGCTAAATTTTACTCGCTCAATTGCCTCTTTTTCTACAGAATTTTGTTGACAACTCAAGTATGGCATAAACAATGATGCAATGCTGATATCTTTATCCCAAATTAGAGCATGCATGTGTTGTAATAGAATGTCCTGTCAGTTACTGCTAATTGGCAGATTTGGCGAAGAGGCTCAAGACTGAATAGGCAGGAAGACAGAAACATATCTGCCAAAAATGACTGATTTTTTTGGTCTTTTTTCTTTCCTTTGTACAGTGAGACCAATTTTTTTTCCCCAGCATGTTTTGACACTTAGAAATGTAAATGAGAGGACGGAACTCCACCTTTGCACTTCCCAGAGCTGGTGCCAGCTTGTATGATACAGGACTGCATAATTTTAGAAGGGTGCTAAGAGTCCTTGTGGGCAACACAGCTCCTGTTGCACCAAGAGGCTCTTAAGAATGCAGTGAGGGAAAATCCCTTTGATTTGAGATGCACCGTGGGATTTAACAGGCTAACTTGAGGAATGGAGCAGGGGCAGACTAGTTTCTCCAGGTCACTGACTTCTCTGGAGTCCGGGGGGACAGAGACAGGGCAATGCTCCTTTCACAGATCCTTGAAAGCATCTAAAATCAGCTTCTGTTCCAAAGTAGCCTCTCTCTGCCTCAGCTGCCGCAGGAGCTTTCTCAGTGAGACCTGTCTTCTGTGTTTAAAATGAGTGGGTGATGATTGTGCATAGACCCTCCAGGCACAGAAAAAAAGAGTATTTCCTCAGTTGGCAGAGGTTCCAAATCACTATCTCCTCCTGCTTGTCCTCCCAACTGACACTATCTGGGCTTGATGCAGAGTCTTGAACTGCAATCAAGAATGAAGCACTGTCTCCTGCACTGCTTTGCTGTCTCTTGCAGAGGGATGCACTTCAGCTCTCTATACCCTACTGTGAACTAGTTATCACAGTTAATTTGTTCAGCAGAAAATAATTCTGTTCTGTTCACCGCAATCTCTGTGAAACTAACTGGCAATTACAGTTCACTCCCATTATTAATGTTTCCTGCAATAGCGTATTCTTATTATTTATGTATTCTACTCTGCATGAAAATACCTGTAGCAGTAGAATTAAAATTAAAGAGTGACATCTGTGCAGTGAGTATTTAATCCAGAGAAATAAAGGGTTTGCTTAACATCCCACATATGAAGTTCTTGGACTTCATCTAAGGCAGCAACACACCCTTACATTTAATTGATGTCTTCATTCTAGGACAACTTTTCTGTGCTGTGGCCCCTGTTTTACCAGCTTATCAGCCGTTGATTTCAAGAAACTTCTATGCTCTATTTGGCTTTTATAAAGTTATCCAACACTGTAAAGTTAAGAGTTTGAAGGCTTTTTCTTTTCAAGAACATTAGAGCTGCAGTAAAAGCTCCTGATTTTTCTTATGTTTTTTCTTAGAATCTATGAGCATTTTTCAGTTATGTCCTCAGAGCTGAAAGAGTAGGAGATAATAAGGCTTCTCTTAAAAATAATACAATTTTCTTTTCTTTCCTGTAGGCCCGTCCCTTGACTCGCTATTTGCCCGTTAGAAAGGAAGACTTTGACCTACGAAGTCACATTGAAACAGCTGGGCACAACATAGAGACCTGTTACCACATTTCTCTCACTGAGAAGACCTGCCGAGGCTTTCTGATTAAAATGGGAGGAAAAATTAAAACCTGGAAAAAACGGTGGTTTGTTTTTGACAGAAACAGGAGAACTTTTACTTACTATGCAGGTGGGTTGCAGGATTGCTACTAGGGTACATCTGTTCTTCTATTTTCTCATCAAACTCAGCTGAGTTATGAACAAGTAGGGAGTCCAGATAAAACTTAGGTTTCCATTTCATCCATTCACTTAGAGGCCGTGTAAACCCTTCCCTACAGAGTTCAATCCTCATGCCAGGTAGGGCAGAATTGAGCATATAAAACAAAACAAAGGAAGAGATGCAGATGGGCAAGAGAAAAAATGGAAGATGATCAGGTTAAAAGTACACAGAATAATGGGTCCCCGTATTTTATTTTTAAATATTATATGCTTCCCCCAATGACTGAATGATTTCTTGTACCCTTCATACAAGAATATAATTTATTATACTTACCGTGAAAATTGAATGCTTCTGCAGTCCTGTTGCTCAGTGTGAAGAAAACATTTTCAGGAAATTAAACATACAGGGGTTGACTTTTTGAGTTTGCCTTATTTAGAAAGTGTGAGGAGTTTCAGATGAAGAATACGCAATACTCCAAAGAGGTTTCTGTACCCTAAGTTGTGTTATATAATATCTGGAGCCATTATAAGCATTACATTACTTTGTTATCTTGGGGTAAACCCAGAAATGGGGAATTTAAGAGCATACTTCTCCAAATGCTGTGCAAATAAACACATAGTTTTACTCTGAAGTTTCAGTTCAGAGGAAGCCACAAAAACAACATTGTGCTCTGAATATTTATTGTTCAGAGAGGCCAGAAAGAGGCATATGTAGGATGGTCATTGCTAGGAAGCAGAAGAAAACACCGAGTACAACAACCACCCAAACAGTTTCATTTACTGTAATGACATTACTGCTTTCCAGCAACTCATAAGGAACTTAAAATTGAATTCATTATATTCAATCATTACATACCCACTGAATATTTCTTACTAGTTTGCAGTAATACAATGAAGAATGTGACAAACATTTTTTATTTTGTTCTTAACATCTGGTTTATTGGTTAGGAAGGCCTGTAACACACAGTAGTGTTCCCATCTGGTACTGATCTTTTTTTGTCTTTTTTTAGTAGTTATGTTAACATTTAATGGTTTCATTTTTGAGTGCAGTACAGTTGCCATAATGTAGTTTCAATTACCAAAGAAAACTTTTGCTAATGTCTCAAGGACTCCAGCCAACAAGCACAGTTTTATGAGGTCTGTACCAGCTGCACTAAAATGCCGCTGCTTGTATGAGTGAGGATCCATCTAGATCTTTAAATATGTAGTAGACTTCCAAAATAAATATTGCTGCTGTAAATTCAGAGTAATTGAACTTGAAGTGAATGTACTGAGATACTGCTTTAGTTCTGCTAGTGCACTGAACAAAGAACTTAGCCTGAAGTCTGACAGCCTAGTGCAGCGACTGAAGCATCTGCACTTTCTGAACTGAAGCATTCAGGGAACCCTACCAAGACTCTTGAGATGGGGAGCTTGTGGGTACCTGAAATTGTCCTGTAACCAAGGCCTCAGGTGGGGCTTCAAAGGCGAGTGGATCCTCTGCTCACTTGTAGCACACAGACAGCATGTTTTGTATAGTGCCGTGTTTATCTCAGTATAATGTGTGCTGTGATCTCATAATCCTGTACCTCAGTGCTTCAGTACTGCTCCTCTGGGGGCTGGCAGGAAGATTCCCAAAACTGTATCGTTTGCTCTCTGGGATTTCATTTTGCCATCATATGAAGCTTTCGGAATTGCCTGCAGCTACCCGTAGGATGTAAGCTGAATTCCCCAAGTGCTTGAATGACAGCAGAATCCCTCATGGGACTGATAAAGATGTTCTGCATGACTGTTCAGTGTTGAGATGATACCGTAACTTGGGGGCAGGAAAGCATTATATTCCCCTAATACAAAAGTGCTGGGAGTGAAAGGAAGTTTGCCCTTCAGTGTCCACATGCAGTTGGGATGCTTCTTAACAATTTCTCTCTCCACTGCAGGAAAATGGAGGGTGGGTACTGCCCTGCCCTGCCCTTTTTCTTGTGAAACATTATAGTGGTGACTGTTCAGTTCACACGTGAAGAAGCATTTTTTTTAAAAAGTACATGCACAAATTATGTTCTAATATAAAGGCTTTGCTGTCAGATCATATTGAAAATTTGATTATCATTACAGTTTTCCATTGAAGGCAAACTGGAGGTCTTAGCCTGGGAACTGTGTGAAGTGCAGCTGGTTTTCATGGAATTGGAAGAGTGGATATATCTGAGAGATATCTGTCCTTCTGTGGGCTAATACCCTCCATAACATTTAGACACTTCAGTGAAGGGAGTGACTTGCAAATAGATGAGGAAATTACAAAAGTTTTTATCCTTGGAAACTAGGCGAAAAAGAAGACATATTAAAGTCAAAAATGCATCTGTCAACAAAACCAACAAAGTAGTAAGAAAGGTTGAAGGTTTCTGTGGGATTTCAGAAGCATAACTGTTAAGTCAGTTACTTATCAGCTGAACATATATGGAAATGCAAATTAAGCTTTTGCTTCTTACTGTTCATTTCAATTCTGAAGTCTTTCTCTCTTTTCCATTTTAGACAAACATGAAACTAAATTAAAAGGTGTAATATATTTTCAAGCTATTGAAGAAGTCTATTATGATCATCTAAAGAATGCATATAAGGTAAACTTTGTTGCTGCTGTTTTAACCACATATCACACAGAGTACCCAAAGTATGGTAGCTGCTGTAAAATTAAAGGGAGAACTAACACTATTGGGGGGGAAGAAAAGAAACAAATATTTATAAAAAAAATCTGGAGGGGAGGAAAAGGAAGAGGAAGCTAATCAGTGATTAACACTGTTTTGGGGCGTTTTTTTATACTGATGGAAGCAGAGATAAATGTGTCTACCTGTAAAATGGGATTTGCTGCAAGGAGTTCCTTAGTCCAGTGGCAAGACCACTGAAACCAGTGGCTTGGACAAGTCAAGGGCTGGCTGCATGCCTCTGTCCCAGGGAAGGAGTTAACTGTGCCAGCAGCTCATGGCACCCCCTGCCTCTCACATGTAATTTAAATGAGCTGTGAACAATTTGTGAAAGCCACTGGACAGAGTGGGGGAGTTAGTTATTTGGGCATGAAACCACAGCTTGGAGCCCTGTAGTGCTGTATAAGAGTTTACTGGAAAAATGCTGTAAAAGGTGTTCATGGTGGCTACAAACACTTGAAATGCATCTCTGCTGCAATATAAGATGCAGTGGTACAGCATTTTATCTTTCTTCTTAACCCTATTCATAAATATCCCTGTAAGCAATTCCACTTCTGGTACCAATAAATGGCTTTGATTTCACTCTTTTGATGTCTTCTTTGTGTTTTATTCTAGAGCCCCAACCCATTGCTGACTTTCAGTGTTAAGACCCATGACCGCATCTACTACATGGTTGCTCCTTCTCCAGAAGCCATGAGGATATGGATGGATGTCATTGTTACAGGCGCAGAAGGCTACACCCACTTCATGTTATAATAAAAGGGGAGCAATAGGGCATCCTGCAATAACGTAACTAATGAAGTTAGCCATAGCTCGTGACAGCTGAAAAGCCACTGAATACCCTGAAATGTCCTCCTTATGATGTGCATCCGAAACCTCAGATTGAGAGGGGGTTACAAATGCATTGAAAAGGAGGAGTTGTTACCTGTTGTAGTTATCTTTATAGGAATGAACGAGCTAAAGCTGTTGAGAGAATCATAGTGCTCCAAAATGGATAATCAGGCAATTTTAATTACAGCATCTTGATTGAATGATAAGTTTCTACAAATTCTCTTATACAGAGAATGTCTTCATAAACTTACACTGAACAGTTTACAAGTGTGTGTGTTCTCATTGGTATGCAAAAATTCTAGTAGTGAAACAAAAAGGTGTAATAAGTATATACTTTAATATGCAACATTTGACATTTATAGATGATTAGGTGACTTTTTAAAACATTTAGTCAAGTATTTTATAAAAATACAAACAAAAAAGCAGCCCTAAGGTACACATAGTTCTTGCCTTAGTAAAGTGTTACAACAGAGCCAAAGAGTTATACGATTCCCTTACGTTTTCATATTGTTACTTGTACCTAACTTTCTGTAAGGGGGCAGTGCCAAAACTCTTAATGACTTTTAATGTATTTAAATTGTCATCATATTCTGTGTGTTCAAACACTTCGTGGCAACAACTGTAGGTTTAAAGGTTGCATCTATGGAGCGCAACAAAAAGAAAAGAGAAGGATAGCTTTATAAAGATGCATTTTTTCTACAAGGATGAGAAATGGAAACACATTTATTAACTTCCTCATAAAGAGGGATTTTTTTTAATCCTCCCTGTTGAACAGAATAAACTGATTCTGGACCCTACAGCAATTTTCTTTTATGTAATAAGGTCTCAGTGTGGTTCTAATCTTACTCCGTGCCAAGTGAACGCTCTATTGAAATCTCTCAAACATTGCCTGCCTTGAAGCCAGCACCAAAATCTCTACCTATCTGAATTCTTTGGAGCCAAGCTTTCAGTCCCAGAGAGTAGTTTTGTTGTTTAATGTATATCTGCACAGAGTAATGCTGTCAAATAGAATAAAAAGAGAGAGGTGAGTTCTAAGGGTTTACACTAAGCACTGTATGAATAAAAACCCCTGAAAGTTTGAAGTAGTAGGGATTGAGATTCCTAAAACAGCAAAAATACTGAGGGTGCAGTGGTCTCCCATTTTAAAACCACCTCCAAGTCCTTGAGTAATATTGCAAAAATATAAATTATTTAATAGAAATGAACTTCAAGAAAGTGTGACTTTGAAGTATGACTTCAAAGAGGTTCTATTTCAGTAATTGAAACTTACACGCTCTGTGGTTTGTGTACTAGAAGAAAGCACATTAGCCTTTTTTTTTCCTTGATGAAAAGTTAATGGCTTTTGATTGAATAAACTGAAAACAGAATAGAAGTATGCTGGCAGAGTATTTTTGTTATACTTTTTAAACCCTGTAACTGTAATGAACAGGTTTGTGATATACACAGGTGATGTGGTTGTTCTAGCATGACAAACATCAGTTTCTACTTGAATCGTAAAAGAAGAGACTGTTGTTGCGAGATAATTGTTACCATCTGTGCAGATCACAGCCTGTAATCTGTAATTTAAAACACTATCAGAAATAAATTGCTTTTGTTTATACAGTTATTTTTTTTCCCTGATGTATTTTGATTTTACTCCTAAGTATAGTTATAAAGGTTTTCTAATAATGATTTTTGTATCCTGCATGATGCAATGAAGGCATTTCAATAAACATTTTTAAAAATACACTGGTTTCAAATATTTTCTTGCTGCGTTATCCTGAGACATTTCTGCTTGTCTTTTAAATAGTGGATATAGTTGAACAAACAATATTGTATTTCTCAGTAACACTTAATTGAACTATTCCATGTATTTTCCCGTAAAAGAGCTATGGAAAATAATCTTTCAGAGGGCAGTGAAATTAGGAGTGTAGTCTGTTTTCTGCATGTACATAATATATTACCTTTTTAATTTTTTATGTATCTGTTTGGAAAATTTATCACCAGCTTTGGATATTGACAATTTTTTTGTTTAACTGCAAACCAGAAGTTGCTCGAGTTTAAGGATTTTGAAGTTTTCCCAATATTTGACTTAGACATGACTTGAATGGAAGGCAGTATTAACTCACTGTGGAAATGAAAACCAGTGTGGTTTTATGATTGATTCCTTTTCACTAAGTTTGCCATCATCATCATGAAGTGGGGTGGGTTCTGTAGTGGTGGACATCAAGGCAACATAGGTGGTAGGCACCCCCTTTTATGATCAGTCTGCACTGATCATAAAAGCCCTTCAAGCTTACCCACCTGGGAGTCAAATACCTGCTTACCCTGAAGGTCCTCGGGCAATTGCTAACCACATAGTCTGAGTCTTAAGAACCTCCTCTGCTGCGTCCCATGACCTACAGGTGCTGGCCTGGTGCTTGGATGGGAAAATACCCTTAACTTGGCAGGCACTGACCTTTCCTAGCGTTCATTTTCATGCGCCAGGGGAGGTTGGACTTCAGGAAGAATTTCTTCACAGAAAGGGTTGTCAAGCATTGGAATGGGCTGCTCAGGGGAGGTGGTGGAGGGACATCCCTGGAGGTATTCAAGAAGTAACTGGACGTGGCACATAGTGCTATGCCTTAGTTGACGTGGTCAAAGTTTGGACTCGGTATTTGAGACCCTTTTCAGTCTAAATGATTTGGAGATTCTATGATTATGTTCTTTTCTTTGTGGCTGCCACGGCCTGCATATAAAAGGTACAGTGCATAAAGACGTCTGTCTGGCTCCTGTTCTCATATACCTAAGGCTGAGAAGGCGACAAGGTGTGAGCCCATTAATGAGGTCCCTTCTCAGCCGTCTCTTCTCGAGGCTGAACAGACCCAGGCCTTTCCCTCGCCCTTTCCTCCTAAGAGATGTGTTCCAATCGCCCTCGTTGCCTTTCACTGCGCCCGCTCCAGGAGCTCCGTGTCCCTCCCGTCCTGAGGAGCCCAGACCTGGACACAGCACTCCAGAGGTGCCTCGCCAGGGCTGAGCAGAGGGGCGGGATCACCTCCCTCGACATGCGGGCAATGCTCTTCCCAGTGCACACCTTTGACCTTCTTGGCTACAAGACGATGCTGCCTCTGGGGAAACACGCACGCTGGGAAATGCACGCTCAACATTTCGGTATTTTTATTGACGAAACGTTGTTCGCAGTTTCCCGCGGAGACTCGGCACTGCCCGCTGCCCTCAGCCCGCAGCCCGGCCCCGCCCCGGCCGTCGCTCCCCAGCCGGGGAAGGCGGGCGGCGCGCGGCGCGTGCGCGGGCGGCCATGGCGGGCGCGCTGGTGCAGGCCGGCCGTGCCTCGGCCCCGCGGGGATCGCTGTCTCCGCTGAGGGCGGCCCGGGCGCTCCTGGGTAAGGGAAGGGCCCCGGGGAGCTCGGAACAGAAGGGGTGCCAGTCGGAAGGGAGAGGAGGTGTGTCGGTGACGGCCGCCGGGCGGCTCTCGGGCAGCTGCGGGTGACACCCTTTCCTCGCCTTCAGCGCCGTCTCCCTCGGGAGCGACGGAGCGCGGCCCTCTGGTGGGGATGGGCGTCTTAGACGCGGTTCTCTTCCGGCGGAGTTCCTGACAGGCTTCTCCTCCCTGCCAGCCCCGCGGGGGGACCTCGGTGTCTTTGCACAGGGCAGGGCAGCTGCTTTCTCACGTGTGTTTTGTTGGCTCTGAGCTCTTGCCCCTGTGCATTTTGAGGAGCTGGGAGTCCGTGCGCCAGTTCGCATGATTGGGTGCGAAACGTGCCTGCCTATAAAGCATCGCCAGGCACCTGAAAAGCTTGCTGGCGTCCGCTTCTGAGCGAGATCGGTCTCTGCCCAAACACGCAGTACCCCTTCTTGCTGCGTCAGACCCCGTGGCTTGTCTGACTTGTTGAGTTTATTCATTGCCTTTAATTGGACCGATGAATCTCATCTAAGGTTGCTCAATGAGTAAAAGTTACTTGCCGCTAAGGGTGCACATTTTGTAGCTGCATGAAAGCTTGAATACAGTGGGATTTTGTTGCTGTGTTTTTCTCCCTTTCTGTGTGTTTATAACAGTAATGTTATCGGAGTATCTGTTTATTTGAGTGTGTCTTCAGGTGCTCTGGGACCCGGCCAAGCAGCAGTTCCTGCTGGAATGAGGGTGGATGGATAAAACCTGGTGCAGACAGTGTTGAGTCCATTACCTGTCAAAGCAGCATTAAGCTGCTTCTGCTGGCACTGGGAAGATCACAGTGCAGGAACATTCCCAAAGTTGTTTGGAGAACTTCTTTGGCTTTGGCATGTTACACTGGTCTCAATCACAGTTTCTGGTGTTCATAAAAGTGCACAGTGACTCCAGTATGAAGAGAATTCCATAGATGCCATCAGGCAAGGGTCCTGCAGTCTTCGTGTAGCTATCACTTTCTGTCTGTAACTTGCTTTCATAAACACTAAAAACTGCCTTGCACCCTTCAGAAATGCTTCCCTGCTCTTACCAAGCTCTTTCCTAAAATCAGGAGGAGAAATGACTGGGTAGCTGCTGATGGTTTTGTCTGTCTAAAGAGAAATCTGAGAGGGTGACTGCATTGAGCTTTGCTTTTGAGTTGGCTGCAGTGGTTGCTTTAAGGGTTTGCATTATTCAGGTTGGGATTGCCGCTGGTGCAGTTCCATTAACTTGTTAAATGGAAGAATAGTTTGTGAAATAGCTTAGACAGTGGTTGTGTCTTCTAGTTGCGGTTGGAACCCTGCCCAGTGTCAAAGTAACTTGAGGACACCTCCAAAGTGCTGCAGCATGGACGACCAGTGGCTTCAGAGATGGCTATCAGGGCTTAAGGGGAAGAAAAATACTCCCAATTATTTTTCTATTAAATTTAGCGCTTCTTGGTGTATCTCCTCTTTCTGGCACTGGAAGAAGTGACTGGCTTAGTGAGAGAGACACACAAATCAAAAGGCACAGCATGGATGCATCTGAATACCTTTGCTGTGGCAGTCATTCACCTTTATAAACATCTCATGCCTCTAGGATAATGAACTACCTCATTGTTTGAGGAGCAATTTAATGGTTTTAATCTATAGATCAAATGATACAATTTCTGTTGAACTGTACGAAAGTGCTGAGTGCTAGCTGCGTCTTGTATCTGTTATGTATCCACACTTACTCATGCACATCCAAGCTTAACAACAAACCAACCCCCCAAAACCCCTTGAATGTAATCTCTCTGATAGTGACAAAACAGAACTCAAGGCTGCGGGACAGTAAAAGTGGTGTGATACTGTCAGGGCTTGTTTTTTGCACTATTTATCCAGTTATCATACCCCCAAGAAACCCTGATGCTTTATTTTTGGTTGCATAGTTCCTGTGCCTCACTGTTTAAGAGCCAGTCATCTTCTAATCTAAGAATTAAGAGTGTCAGAGTCTTAGAAGACTTGACCAAGCTTTCAGTTTAACAAATCACCTTGCTGAGTTGGATAATAGAGTGGATTAAGTCTCCTTAACAGTTCTTTACAAATTACTTGTCCTCACCCTCAGTAGAGGAACAACTGACTGCTAAAGTTAGATTAAATCCTGTAGCAGCTGTTGAGATTCAGCAGAATTATTAATTAATTAGCATTTCTTCTGTTAATCTTACTTCCTTGTTTGATGTTATTTATTTCATTCCGTTTTAAACGATGCTAATGTTGTTGTATGCTCATCATGATTAAAAAGTTAGTCACAAGATTCTTTCCCAGTTCTTGATTATGAACATCCCCCTATATCCAGGGGATATTGTGTGGATCCAGGGTTTTGATAAAGGTGCAGTTTTATCCTTCAGTTTTAATTTTCATGAAAAATTTGTCACTTCATGTACTTGTAAACTTCCATTGCACAGAGTACTCTAGTCTCAAAATTATGCTTTTTGAAAATAAAAAATTAAACTAAGAAGATATTAAATTTCACTTTTTTTTTTGTGAAATGAGTAAATGTATTCAAGATGGTATAAAACGTGAGGACTGATGAAGTCTAGGAAGCCTTAGTGTTCTGTTTTCAGTCAACCACTTTGCTAATTGCCGAATGAACTCTCTACATGGTTGGCATTTAATGATTTGAGAATGAATCACAATGAACTTTCTCTTTCAGATTTATCAGTACTTTTCAGTCATTAAAGAATGTAGGAGATGTCTTTGTCTTCTCTCTTGAACCAAAATACCTTATTTTCACATAATATGTCCGTATTTTCCAAACCCTGGGTTTATAAAAATTACGTTTCTGACAAGGTTATCATGATGATTGCACTAAATAGCTCCTCTTACTAGTTTGCAGGCTGAAGTCATCAGTCAGCTTTCTTACTCGACCAGATCGACCAAATATTGCTTATCAGAAGCTAAAAGGCAGGAATCCAGGTGTTATTTTCCTTCCAGGCTTCAATTCAAATATGAATGGTCAGAAAGCAACTGCCCTTGAAGATTTCTGCAAATCCTTGGGTCATGCCTTCATCAGGTAAATACAGGAGTATTGTTCATGAGCAAATGAAACTAGTCTCATGGGTTGGGGTAAGGGTTTTAACACAAATATGTAAACTTTGGCATTTGGGTTGGGATGCTCCCTGTGCTAAAGGAGCTTGTATACAAGCTAAGAAGTCTTTCTTCCATTTCCAAATGTAAGATTTCTGTCAGTAGAGAGACTGAGGTAAATCAGGAGAATGTATTCTGAAAGTAATTCAGAAAATTCTCTAATCTTCTGTAGTCTAGCCAGTGCTACATTACAATCAGGCTATAGGCACAAAAATTAAAAATGAAGGACCTGGAGTTCTGTTTTTTAAGTTATAAGCACTATTCTTACCTGCCAAGTCTGATTAAGTTACCCTGTGTCTTCTGTGGGTTGAGAAGAACATGCCCTTGCTTGGTGATGCTGTCCTTTGACAGACGAGATTGAATGCTGTGTGTCATAAGTCTTCGTATTTGGGTTCAGTGTTTGAAGGAGTTTGTACATTTAAAAAATACCTTTAAAATTGAAGTATCTGAGGGGGTTTTTTTGTACGTAAGGGAAATTTTTTGTCTATTCTTGTAAATTAAGATGTTGTATCAAATGATAAGAGAATGCTGCATAATTTAGTTGTGTATGTTGTATTTAAATCCCTTTTATGTGATTCCTGGTCCTAGTGATAAACAGGACCAAGTAAGAAAATACTGTGTGGTGTCTTGTCCCCTGCTGATTTGATTATACAGTACAGTAGTATTTAGTTAGTGTCTGTGTTGCTGTAGACAGTACTATGACTTCCATGTTGATGGTTATTTTTTCAGATTTGACTATTCAGGATGTGGAAGTTCAGATGGTAAATTTGAAGAGTGTACAATTGGGAAGTGGAGAAAAGATGTTCTGTCTATACTGGATGAACTTACAGATGGACCACAGGTTATATTTTATTTTTAAATATAGAATGCTGGTTTTCCCTCAGGGTAGAACATTGATCAAAAATATGCCATAATAGCTCTGGTGAACAGTAGCTTTTGCTGAACAACTGACACTGCTCACTTTCAAGCTGAATCATTTGAGAAGTCATATTCGTAGGAGCTCTTTTGCAAGCAGATAGGTCACAAAATCATGGAAGTGTGGGTTGGCAGGACCTCCTAGAGGTTGTTTATTAGAATCTCCTGCTCAGAGCAGGGCTGTTGTCCCAGAGAGTCTGAGAAAGCCTCGTTGTAGAGGTGCCGCCTGACAGGGGACAGGGAATTGTCCAGTGCAGCACGGCCCTCTTAACGAAAAAGTGTGTCACTGTCCCATGCTGGTGCATTAATTAAAGGATTTGCAGGAAGATTACAAGATACTCCATATGATTAAATAGCTTTTGAAAAAAGGCAGGAGAAGCAGAATTTGATTTCTTCAGTTACTTTAGAAATTACTGTGAGAAAGTTGGAATCTCCTACAACCTAGACATACCTAGTATTGTGTTTAAAATAATTTTGTATTATGAATTGCTTTTGTTTACTTCTTTCACAGCACTGAGCCTTTACCATGTGCATTTATCTTAAGGAGGAAACATAAAAGTATGCATATGATACTGAATTGTTTCAACTCTCATTTCGTTTACAGTGTTTCAGTCTCAGACAGCAATAACCAGCCATGCCAAACAGAATAATAAATACCAGATCTTGTGGTGCTTACTCAGGCAAAATTTCCACTGGAGGTGACAGCAGTTCTGCCTGGGCAAGGACAGCAGGATTATGCCCAAGGTTTAAATGGTTAAACCAAGTGAAAACTGGTACTTTGTGCAAGAAGAAAAAAACTATTAGCCATTTCCTATAAAACACTGTATTTTCTTCTCTTCTTTTTATTTTCTTTTCCAGATTCTGGTGGGCTCCAGCATGGGTGGATGGCTGATGCTTCATGCTGCAATAGCACGCCCAGATAAAGTAGCTGCTCTGGTTGGAGTAGCTGTAGCAGCAGATCACGTCGTAACAACTTTTAAGAGGCTTCCCATTGAGGTAAATGTTGATGGTTGGCTTTTGTGCAGTCTGAAAAACTTAACAAGAATTTAAGAAATTATGTTATTTAAACTGTACTTTACCTGCCAATTTTTGGGTAAGTTTTCTGTGTTTCATTAATGTAATGAGACTAGTGTAAGCACTAGCCAGAGTGTGCTTATATTACTGTGGTTTAGAGAATATGAAGTCAGATCCCTACTGTTGGCAGTCCATTAGATTTCAGTGTTGAATATCTTATATTTGCCTTGGAATTGGATCCTTGTGCTTTCAAGGATGGAGAAGTAGCCACTAAAGTAGTTGAGGTGGCACTGGATGGGATGAGTATGACACAGGTTGTGTGTATAGAAAGGAAATTCTTCAGATTAGTGTTTTTGTAAAGACTAAGATTTAGGTAGAGAGAACTGCCCTTCTGAGATTCTTCCTTGCTGATAATAATGTCTACAGGAAAGTAAATCAGGTATTACATGGCAATAAATACTGTGTGCTTTAGAATAATTAAAATATTTTCCTGATCTGTTTGGGTTTTTTCTAAGGCGCTTTGTAGTGTCAGTATTACTATTCAGGACTAAGGTAAGAATCTGTAAATGCAGTATTTAGAGACACCTATTGTGGCAAAGACTGAAAAGACTGATCACTGGAAAATGTCTTTTCCCTAGGATTTCTCCTTGATTGAGGATCAGTGAACTGATTGAAGCCAAGGAGATTTACTGTTCATGGTGGCTATACGTCTTTTTTTTTCTGATAGATTCTGGCTAAGAAACTGAATTTTAACTAGATTAATTTGCAGGAGAGGTTTGGAGAGCAGCTTTTATGACATGGTAGGGGGTTTGTCTTCTCAGATGCTGTGAGGAGAACAGGAGTACAGTTCTGCTAATAGAAATGAACAAGGTGAAATTTTATGCCTGGGGGAGTTTTACTGCTTTTAGAACAGAAATAAGTTGAGGTACTCTTAAGTACTCCTAACATCTGTTTTGTCTGTTCTTTGCTCTCTTTTTTAATAGGCACAAAAAGAAATAGAAGAAAAGGGTGAATGGAAGTATCAAACAAAGCATAATGAGGAAGGATATTACTCCTTGACCTATGACTTTATCAGAGAAGCAGAAAATCACTGCGTGCTGAATAGTCCTATTCCTGTAACATGTCCCATACGCCTCATCCATGGCATGAAGGATGGTGATGTCCCTTGGCAGATCTCTATGCAAGTTGCTGATCGTGTTTTGAGCAAGGACGTGGATGTTATCCTCCGCAAAATCGGCCAGCATCGAATGAGTGACAGGGAGGATACAAAACTCCTTGTGAATACTGTTGATGATTTAATTGACAAGCTGTCAACAATAGCATAAGCTGAAGAGTAGCATTAGTGCATGAACTCTACACCTGACTCTTTTCCTTGAGTAACAGAAGCCTTGTTCTTACTCAGATGGTGGCAGGCCTGTGACTGTCACAGTAGGAACTGAGCTTTATCTGCTGTTTCCTTACCTCTGTTCCGTAAATGCAGGTATTGTATTACTGCTGCATTTGCACACAATCCAAAGTGTGAAGGAGTGCTGCTATTGTGCTCAGAACTTCTCCTTCGCCACTTTAACCATTTTTTTCACAAATTTCCTACAATTTTGTACTGAAATGTTTATTAGTTTTTGTTACTATTGGCCTGTACAGTAAAACTTTATTTTCACGCTTTGACACCTATAATTGTCCTGCTATAACATCATTGTATCTTATGTCTGAAACCATCTGTGCAAGGCAAAATACATCTTGAGTGTTTACTGAAGTTAGTTATTAGAATAGTGAGTACCATGAAACACAATAAACAGACTTCATATAAATGGTTATTTTGTTCTGAAATGCTGTTAAAAAGTGGAAGGCACACCCTGATGGTGTGCTTGGGGTACTACATAGGGAAGAATTCGACTTCTAAGAACACAGGGCCTCAAAGCCTTAAGAGCTCCTTATCTGTGCTTATCTGGAGGGTGTGGGTCATCTTCTCCAGGCTGCCTGTCTGTCATTGTTCATTTGTGCGTCTGCTGTTAAGGGAACAACATATAATCTTGGTGTAAACTGAAACTGGATCAATAAGGTGACTTTAATAGTAACTTCTTCAGAGTGGGGAGTGCAGTGCCACAGGGCACCGCTGCCTCTTTACCATGACTTGAGAGCTGTGGATTACTGGGAGCAGTGTCTTCTTGAGCTACACGAGTCCAACCCTGAGAAGCTGTAAATGGAACTTGATAGTTGGATAATTCTTAAAATGTAGATCCATAGAATTTAATAGGAAGTGGATTTAATTGCAAATAGGACTATTACCTGGTTTTTGTACAGAAATAAAGTACCATTCATACGCTTGAGAGAGAGGAACTTAGGTGAGAGGCTGGAATTAGTTCTAGGCTGGCCTTAATGTGTAACATTAGTCAAAAGAATATAGTTGTTTCTGGGTTTATTGTTTTAAGTAGTAAATGGCGTCACTATTGTTACCTTAAAGACTAAAGCTGCTGGGGGTAAGGTATTTCTAGAGAGTTTGTCATTGTCTGTTTTAGCTATGTCAGTAGAACTGTGCTGAAGAGGGCTTTGCTGAGGTAGTGGGTTTTAATTAAAAAAAAAAAACACAAACAAACAACTAAAGTAAAAAAGAAAAACAGCAACAAAACCTAAATTTCAAATGAGTTCTTGTGAATTACAGTTTTATTTAGGCTTCAATACTGGAAAAAACAAGAAGCTGTGATTTAAAAAATTTGAATTTTGATATAAGAGTAAAAAAAAGATGGCTCTTGTTTAGATGCAAATTTTCTAATTCAAGTGTACCAGTTTCCTAACTCAATTAGGCATAGAATCATAGAATGGTTTGGGTTGGAAGGGACCTTAAAGATCATCTAGTTCCAACGCCCATACCATGGGCAGGGATATGTTCCACTAGATCAGGTTGCTCAGAGCCCCATCCAACCTCGCCTTGAACACTTCCAGAGATGGGGCATCCACAGCTCCTGTGGGCAACGTGTTCCAGTGCCTCACAGTAAAGAATTTTTCCCTAATTATCTAATCTAAACCTATTCTCTCAACTTGAACCCATTCTCCTCCTTGTTCTGTCAAAACATGCTCTTATAAATAGTCTCTATCTAGCTCAGGATAATCTCAGGATAAAGATTGGGATAATTGCTTGAGGAATTAGAACATTTCATGAAATCTTGCTCCTAAGTATTTCTGGTGTAAACTCTTCTTCTGTTTGTATCACTATGCAATTCACTTAAGCTTTAAAACCTCTGGAATGCATTTTTAACTTTTGAGAAAGTTAATGCAAATTGCATTCCTGGAGTTGGAGCTGTGTTGATGTTTATGTACTGTTAAGCAGTTGTCATCTTTCTATGTGGTTGTATCACTTGCATCTGATAAGACTTAAAAAATAGATTTAGCGAGTTTTAAAGATGCAGTCAAATCACAATTATTTCCAAACAAAACTATTGTGCCCTAAGCCATGATAGGGTTTTTTAAATCCAGTTTTGTCACATCTTAGGTTGGTTTGGCTCGTAATGGGAGAAAAAGCTGAAATAAGTGGACTTCAGTAATTCCAAAGTAATTAATTTTAATTAATGCTCAGAGTTACCAGTTGTAATAGATGTAATTTTTCTTCACACATATAAAGTTATTTCAGTGACCGAAGAGGTTTGAGCCTTTTTTTTTATTAGGGAGTTATACCTGTAAACATTCAATTTAACTGTAATACTTCAGACATGGAAAAGGCTTTGTGTGCCTGCATAAACTGTAGCTGTGTATTTCTCTTGAAAGAGTTGCACTGTATTTATGCTCCACATTAGCCATTATTAAATAATTGATATTTTACAGGTAAGGTGTCTGTTGCAATGCCTTAGAGCAAGATAGCTGAAAGCAAATGTGAAGTGGAGCAGTTGTGTAAATAGTTTTCAGGAGGATTTCTTTCCTTGTTTACTGGTGGTGTTTTGTGTTGTTGCCCCTCCCATTATTCTGCTGTAATAACATGAGGTGGGAGAATTCAGTGTAACAGGGTTGGCACAGTTGTTGAGAATACAAAACTGCAGCACTGGTTGCTGAAACCACAGCATACTGAAAACTGAATCCTAGGGGAGGGGTTTTTGCTGCCACTTGTTTTGTGGTTCTGTTTTCCTTCTCTGCTGGCTAAATGGAGATCAGTGGTAGCATTTACAGTACAGGTACACCCAAAGTGTGTTACATATGGCCTAAATGCAAAGGCAGAGATGATGCTTTCTTCATAAAGACAGTATTCCAGGTAGTGCTTTGAAATTCGGGGAATGCTAGTGTCCTTCCCTCTGTGCTCACTTTTTATTTTTGTAAATCTGATTTGCTGAAATACGAAGAACTGGCTTTGAGGTAGACCTTGTGCAGACAGAGCTTTCTCTCTGACTTTGCTGTAGTAGTTCCATTGGTATTTATCTTTGCAAGCATAGGTGTTTTCCCTGTGTTCACACTGGAAATTACCAGAGTGTTGACGGTTGGCAGCTTAGCATGTTCAGATGCCTGAAAGAAGGGATAGTGATAACTAGGGAGATTTACATCATACCTCTGAGTAGCTGCTGACCTACCAGGAAGTTTTGACAATCTGAAATAATGTGATATTCACATATTACAGTGTCATTCCAAATTGATACTGTTTTGTCCTCTGTGTTAATGCTTGGGGCATTGCTTTTTTCTTTGCCAGTAGATGCCTACATAGTAATTATTTTTAGTATTAGTCATGTTTAAAAACTAGTATTTCATTCCTCTGTAGAGATACTGTATTAAAATAGGGTATTACACACTTGGAAAGCTCTGCATGGTGCAGATTTTTAAAATCCTTTGTAATGAATTCTTGTGTTCTGTTTTGGGGTTTTTTTTAACAGACTTCTGATTTGTTGACAAATGCAAAGTATATTTTGTGATATATAATGTACATTTCCTCAACAATAAGCTTGATTCACATGAAATAATCAGTTTCTAATGCTTATTCAACTTGTTTCCGAATAAACAAGTGCTCTTATTCTGCTTATATTGAGCTGTACTTACACAGTTTTAGATACATGTATTTTTATTTTGTTAAATATTCTACTTGTTTTGTCTTTCCTGTTGTTTGGCTTTGTCTTACACACCAGCTGGTTTGGGTTTTTTGGTTTTGGGGGTTTTTTTAGCTTAATTGGTGTTAAGTGTTTCATGTAGTTTCAGTTTAGCTAAGCTGTTTTCTCTTGCATCAACACTAAATGCAAACAAGGCAGTGTTCACAAAAAAGCCTAGCTGGATAGGCCTTAGAAGAACCACCTCCTGCTGTTTCATTTTTATGTTAATTTTGGTTACATGCTCTCTTGGATATGCTGTTATTCAATGGGGCTAAAAGATTTATGGTACCGTACTTTTCATATCAAATTAAAACGTGCTTAGAGAGAAACATTCAACCAGTGCTTTGTCTGCAGCTGCTCAAGTATCTTCAGTGCTCCAGTCATGCTGCAATACGGAGTTGCAACATTTTATGAACCAGTGCTGTGGTCAGAGTTTCTGCATTAGGTTTGCGCTTATTGTTTCTGTGTCCTCTGTGGCAGGAAAAAAACCCTAACAAGTGGGAGGGAAAATCGTGTCTTGGGGAATAATGAGATTTCAGCTTATTTTCTAAGTTACTCAGTTGTGCCGTTGCAGAGAGACCTACCTTACCCTTTCACATTTTTTTAGTTTTTTTACGTGCTGAAAAGTTATGTTACACTAAAGGCTTCCAGGGAAATAGGAGAGAGTTCTGTGTTTGACCTGTCTCTGAGATGAGCAATCTCTCTGCTTTGTGCTGATGACCAAATTCATTAAGATGTGAATGAATGTAAAATTTCACCAAGGCTTGGTGAAAATTCATCGGCTGTGTAAGGAATGCAGACAGAAATACCAAACATCAGTGTGCACTCTCACCCTTCTAAGTTTCTTCTCAAGCCCAGCAGGGACAGGCAAGGCAGAGGGAACTCAGCCATTATGTTAAACAGCAGCCAGCTTGCTGAGCATGAGGTTTTAATGCCCCTGTCCATGGCACTTTGCTCCTGGCAGGTGTTTTCTAAGGGAATAGATTACTGCTAGGAAAGAGAGGCAGAGATGAAGGACAGAAATGCACTGCTCACAGATATACTGCTTCTTGGTCAGTTTTTATAGCTCAGATTTACATTGTGACTGTAGCACCTCATCTCTCCTCAATAAATATTTGTCTAGAACAGAAAAATGTTACAGCCTTGGTCACGTAATGTGTAAATCTAAATTACAGGACTTACTGCAGTCTGGTTGTAGGTTTGACCTTGTATTTCACTTTCAAGTCCTGCATATGTTATGTTATGCGGTCCAGTGCCTCTTTTCCATTAAAGAGAAATGAGCATCCTCCATATGATGCAGTAATTGCAGCTCACAGGTAGACACATTCTCAACCTGCTACAGTCTCTTGATTTGTGTCTGGCAAGGAGCTTCAGGCAGCTCTGCATTTATATTTGGAAGGAAAAGCAAATGACAGCTCCTAAAACTTCCAGTCATTTGGCTCTGAAATTAAAATACATATTTGAAACGTTTCTAGGCTAGCACGTGAAAGGTTGTGTTCTTTCTGGGCCTTCTGATCTGTACCATGCTGTCCACTTGCCTCCCACGTGGCAACATGAGAAGGTCACTGCTGCCTGCTGGGGTGGAAGCAGGTGCTCGTGTCAGTGGCAAAGGCCTGCTGAACAGTAGCACACTTAGGGGTTGGAGTGATTCAAGCGGCCTGCCCAGACTTTAGCCTGGGAAAAGCAGTCCCTGGAGGCTGCCTAGGATCAGATCTTGTCCTTACAAGAATCCTCAGGTTTGGGGTTTAATTGGTTATGGCTTGCTGGCAGAAAGTGTGCCAGAGTGTGCTAGTCCTTAGGAAAGTAGCTCTTGAAAAATTTCTTAGAGCAAAGCTGAATCCCTAACCATAATAAGCAGCATTTAAGTAGTTAGAGGATTTGATCCTTTGGGGGGGTTTTGTTTGTAAGTTTTGCTGTCTGTTTTGACCTACATTTCAGTGAAATAAAGATGTTACTTCCTTTCTGTTCTACTGGTGAACGTTCATTGCAATGTATAATTTTCAAACCAAAGTAGTTCTCAGGAGGTACTGTTTTAATTGGGGACAGATAAGCAATTGATATGAAACCTTCTAGGTTTCTTTCAAAGGAATCTGTTAATCCAGCACAAAACTTAAGAGGTCCTGAGAATTCAAATGCACAATTTACCTCCAAGGTCATCTTGAATACTGGGAATGCTGATAATGATATCCACAGGAACTGGTTTACAGTGCTACGTGGTAACTGTTTCTTCTGGCAAGCTGCTTGGAAGGTGGTCAGTGACTTAAAAATTCCAGAAACACTCCTGTTCATGGCAGCCTTAGGAGCTGCCTTGTTCTGCAGGCTGGATTACTGGTGCATTCTCTTTTGTCACACAAATAGGAATGTCCGTCTTCCCTGTATTAATTTTCTTTTAAATCCAAGTTTGAGGTGTTCCAAGTATGCACCTGCTTGGGGCGTGACATCTTCAGAGCTGGCAAAGAAACCTTTCTGCAGGTGGAAGGGAAGATTCTTGCTTAAGTTAACGCTTTTTGTCTTCGGGGATCTCTGGATTGTAGATTTCAAACTAATGAGGAAGTTAGAATTTTTAAAATTAATGTCATCCCCTGGTTCTGATAACTCTGCCACCTGTTTTTGCACAGTTAAAAAATGGCAATATTCCAATACTACCTTTTTCCCCTAGTCTGACTAGTTCTCTTGTGTAGAACATCTCCAGGTATCTTACAACAAAGCAAGGCTGTGCATAAAACCAAGGCTCTGCAGAGCACCTTCCTGCCTCGAAGCTCCCGGAAAAAGGCCCTGTACTTGAACTGAGCTTGTACTGGACCTGAGCATCCTCTCTGCAACTCTTGAAAACCTGACATCACACACAGATGTTCATTCAGGGAGGATCTTTGAGCAGCTCTTCGGGTGCTTCCTTATGAAGGGAGGTGCTGTAAACGCAAAGTTTTGCAAAACTCCCTCTTTTTGTTTTGGTGTTTTGCTTTTTTTTTTTTTTTTAACTTAATAATGAAAGGTCCATTATTATACAGTTAACCAGCATACCAGGGAAATGGAGCCTGGACTTCACAGTTACTCTTATTGCAGGATAATTTTGTGTGATGGGGATTCAACCCTCCATACTTTGTAAGATAATGCTTGGGATAGCTGAAATACCCGGCTCTTTCTAAGGAATGAATTGCCAAACAGTGAATCTGACAAAGGTTAATGATTTCTCTGTAGTAGGATAAGTTTTACTTTTCCTTCTGTATTCTAGTTGGAAGACACTGAAAGCTATGGAGTTACCCTGATCTACACGTGGGTAGTGAGCTAGTTAATGTCAGTTTTGTTGTTGGTTTTGGCAGCATTTGTTTACAGGCTTACAAAGATTTTTTAAATTTATAGGATGATATTGTGATCATCTGAGAGCATAAGGTGAGTCATGGTGCTCATAGACATGAAATGATACTTCAATTATTCAAGCTTCATCTCTGTTTTTTAGTCATAAATTCTAGTCTTGTGTTGCCAAGAAAAATAAGAAGACAAAATCCATTAGAAGCAGTAGGTGAAGTGTTCTAATGGTAGTACCTTTGCATTGTAAACCTGCTCCGTTCTTCCCCATCACATTTCTAACCATCAGGCTTTAACCTGTCTGTGTCTGAAATAAGGAACTTGAGCTGCTTCAGTTTTTCTTTAACTTGTAGGTACATGTGCTTGCCATTTCTTAACTTCTGGTTTTGGTGAGATAAACAGATAATCCTTCTGATTACTGTAAAAGCTCTAATTTTCAATCTTCTAGTTGCTGGAATTACTATTTGAATTTGCTTCACTGTTCCACTCCTTTTTATGAAGAGTAATTGTCAGAACCGGATATGATATTTCCATTGCTGTTGGTGCACCTCCCATGTTTTATTCAGCCAAGCTCTTCAATCATAATGTTTTACCCAACATCTTCATCATCCTCTACATGTTTTTTTAACATCTGTTTTGTCATAGGACAGAGTGCTGCATTCTTAAAGTACTTTTTCAATGATGGCTGGACTTTGGCTGCAATAAGACACTTTTTTGTCGGCTTCCAAGTAGACTGCTTTCAAGGAGGTTTCTTCATCTTTTTTGGTTACTCACATGAGCTAGGATCTTCTTAGGAGCCTGGGGGGTTTTTTGTGACTTCTAATATTAACATTAAATAGTTCCAGCCTGGAAACATATTCTTATACTGAATAAAACTGAATAAAATATACACCATAGTTAATGATTTTTTAGTTACAGTCATATTACAGGACCTACTAGTTAGCCAGCTTTAATCTCTCTAATGTGTCATGTTGTTTCAGAATTTGTTTAGTTCCCTAATCAACATGTCATGGAGTAGCCATAACATGTAACTCTAATATATTACAGAGCTTTTAGTAAATTGCATCAACATTATCACTTAAAAAAATATTCCATTGTTTTCCCCAGGATTGATGGCACAGAAAGCAGGCTTATGGTTTGTTTAGTGGTACTTTGGAAAATATTGGTGGGGAGCTGGCATTCTTCCAATCCTCTGCAGTTTTCCAGTTTTTCAAAGCCTTATTAAAAATTTATATTGGTGGACCAGCTATTCAGCTTTCCCAGTGTGGAACGGTCCCTCGAGAACAGGTTGCATAGCCAACATCTGTGCAGGGGGAAGACCTCTGCTCTGCAGCTTAGGAGAGTTAAATTACTCATCCCTGCCCCCAAGTTAGGAAACAGAGTCAGAGGCTGATGCAAAGGTAGGTGACTTTCATGAAATCTTGTTGCCAGTGAGCACTGAGCACCCTGGTGTGACCAGAAACAGCCATGGTAGCTCCCTTCTAAACAGAAGATCTGAAAGTGCAAAATAAAGCTTATTCGTTGTGGGACTGGCCAAAGAGTGTGAAGCCCAGCCCTTAACAGCTGCTTGAAGGGAAGGGATGTCAAATCCATATTCAGCCTCTTCCTGTTGCAGCTGCAGCCTGCTCCTTCTCTGATAGCCAGGCTGGGCTTGCAGCCTTGGTTCCTGCGCATCCGCGGTGCCTTCAGCCACGTGCTCACTGAGACGGAAAGTGCTCAAGTGGTGGCCCTGTCACGTAGCATGCTCTGAGTTATGTAATCAAGTGTTTCATAGGGGTTTAAAACTACCAGTGCAGAGAAGAGAAAGCACTAAATGAAATGCCTGTGGAGGACAACAATGAATTAGGTCATCTGTTAAATTTTTCATCTCTTGAATCTGTTCAAGCCCAGCAGCATCAGAAGCAGTATAAGTCTGAGAATTCAGAATCTTAAAATGAGAAAGTAATAGATGAAGAGCCCATTATGAAACAGATATACAGGGAACTGTATTCCTTTTCCCCTTTTTTTTTCCTTTCCAAATGCAGCAGAAGGACTTTTATTGGCCAAGCTGATTGTGTGTCCACCTTAGGTTTATCAACCTCCTTGCATATCAAACTGAACATTAATCATTTACCAAAAGGAAACTGTTTCATACCAGGATGGATAATACAGCATGAATGAAAGACATTTGACAAAATCTTGTGTAACTCAGAAAGAAGCAAAGTGATTTTATTTAATATAGGATTAAATCAGACCACAGGAAAAGTCTTAACTCTCGTCTTAACTCTTCTCTCCCCTTCCACATTGTATGAGTGGTATAATCAAAATTTAAGTGACTGTACATGGGCATAGCTCCCTTCCTATCACTGGAGGTTAGCTGACTCATACCAGCAGAAAGTAAAATCCTTGTGCTTTATAGTAGGTTTGCTAGTTTTCAGTGATTTCCCCTTGGTTTTAGTGGTTTGAGTTGTTTTTCAGGACACCATTCCACTATTTGATAGCCTAATATATACTGATGAGAGGGTGATAATAATATTCTATTGACTACCTTCTGTTCCTTCACTTTTTATCCTATTGTCCCCTTGTTCAAACTTTTTATCAGCATTTGAACAGGGAAGAGGAGAAATTATTTGTCACACTCTCAGCCTGTTATCATTGAGATGCAGAACAGGGAGAAAAAGGGTTTGTTTCTGGCTTATGATTAAAAATAAGCTAGATGTGTTGTAATTTCTGTCACCTTCATTTAACAGAGTGCCTCTATTTGTGTTTCTGCGTATCTGTCGGTGGGATGCTTGGTGCAGTTTGGATTGGTACAAACTAGGTGGAGTAAATCTGAGCCGGTGGGGTGAGCAGCGCAAGGCTGAGGAAAAGATGCATGAAAACAGACCACAGATGGGCGAGATAAACAGGATCCCCGGGCTGTGACTGAGGAGGCAGGTCTCTTTAATGGCTCTTAGCAACGCCCCTGCTCTGACCCTCCTCATATGTGAGGAAAATCAAATCAATACACTGTTCTTCAAACCACGATGCTGCAGCAGCAGAAGGGCATTGTGGCAGCCTTCATCTCTTAAATTCATCTTCGCTTTTCAGTGTGCTGATCTCTGGATATCCATCCTTGCATCTCTGCTGAGGAAGACTCTGACTGCATCTTTAATCGGATTGCTTGAGCTCCCATGCACAACCTTCTTCTTATTAGCAAGTATTAGGTAGGCAATTTTAAAGTGCTTTTGGATTTTCAGGCAGCTGTAACGTCGATCTGACAACCCTATTGTATTCTCTGTAAACATAGCAGAAGCCTCTCTTTAAAACCTACTGTGTTTTAAATCTTGCTTTTCTTCTGTTTTTGTAGTTGAGCAGGGGGGACTGCTGTTTTTTCCTTCCTTTTAAAAAAGATGTTGAAGCTGATTTGTGCTTTTGGAAAAGGATATTCCCTCATTGATCCCTCCCCTGTTCTGTGGAACAGCTATAACGGGTGCCATACAGTTACTTTCGGTGTTGATGAACATCTGTTCAACTGTCTAACATTTAGGGCAGGCTGCTCACTCTTTTATCCTTTAATTTTCCTGTGCATACTTAAAGGCATAGACTGGGACTCTGCCCACTAAGTAAGTTCTACCTTGTTTCCAGAGATGGCTAACAGAGGACCAAGCTATGGCTTAAGCCGAGAAGTTCAGGAAAAGATTGAACAGAAATACGACCCAGAATTAGAGTCTAGGCTGGTGAACTGGATTATTGTACAGTGTGGAGAACAGATAGAGCACCCTCCTCCTGGAAGGCAACATTTTCAGACCTGGTTGATGGACGGAACGGTGAGTATTTTGTCCAATTACACACTTGCATGTGTTTATAGGCACAGTGCCCCTGTGTTCTGTCTTCATTTAGATAAATTGGTCAGAGCTCATGGACAGTGCAGAAATATATATCTTAGTATCTGATTTATTTTCTTTTGACCAAGAGTCTTAATCTCAGAAGATAAATTATCCTACTAGTGCACTGGGATCAGTACAATACTTATGATTCTTATGAGTCATGCATGTTTTATATATAAAGTATGACTCATTCCTTCAGCATTTTTTCTCATGCAGTTAAATGAGATCTTTTTTAAAAAAAGATGTATACTTTTATCTTAAAGAAATAATCAGTGTTGACAAGGAAAGGCGAAGAGATATAGCAAATTTGAAGGATAGGATTGTGTCATAACTGTCTTCTTGGGAATAATTCTGTAGCTAAAACATTGTACTCCATTGGTTTATTGAACAACAGGCAGATGCTGCTGTTTGCAGTGGCTGTAAGACTATGCTAATGATTGAATCTCTGCCAAAGTGACTTTAACAACATTTCAATTGACATTGCTTATTTTTTGGCTTGGGCATGAGTCTTCTTCTCTGTCAGTTGTTATATAACCTCTACCAGTGATTGCTTTGTTGTTTCTAGCAGATTAGGATTTATACGGTTAGGCTATTGCCTCAGTTAATGAAAGCTTTAATGCTTTTCTAATATACTTTGATTATTATCAATTCACTTCTTTGTTTTTAACTGAAGAAATTATGTCCCTGACAGAAACTGGCCAGGTCAAAAGCATTATGCAGCATCATTTCATGTGCAGAAATTGCCTTCTGGTGTGGTGCCTGCTTTCTAATTTTGTTTCCATCTTTATCTCTCAGCTGTTATGCAAGTTAATAAACAGTTTGCATCCAAAGGGAAATGAGCCTATTGCAAAGATCTCTGAATCAAAAATGGCTTTCAAGCAGATGGAACAAATATCTCAGTTCTTAAAAGCTGCTGAAATCTACGGAGTAAGAACAACAGATATTTTCCAGACAGTGGATTTATGGGAAGGTAAAAATAATAAACTGAAAGTCAGTTTACAGTCTTCATTTTACTTTGCTTTGATGTGCATTTTGTCTAGGCATATTCTCTAATGTAATTATCTTTTGTTTCTGTTTGCCTTACCTCATTACCATGTTCTTCCAGTGCTGCATTATTTCCTCTGAGGGATTTATATTACCCTGAGGGCAAAACGGAACCTTTCCAAGCTCATGTGTTATCCAAAACCCCATCATTCTGATAGAAATCCACAGGCCTAATAAAACAACTGTTCTCTCTGCTAATTATTTCAAAGTAAATAGCTCCTAATAAGAACATGACAAACCCTGATTTTCTGATGACAAAATTTTATTGCAGTTTTCAAATTATAAGCAAAGCTTAAATTGGAGCTAAGAAATGCATTTCTAGGGGCATATATGCCTCTGTGAAGCTTACGAGGGTTCATTTATGACTAGTGAGAAACAAAACCCACTGCTTAAAGCCATGTTAGCTGAGCTTCTCTCTCTAAGGAGACAGTCTTTTAAGAGAGGTCACTATGGCAACAGCAAAAAAAATTCAGGGTGCTTCTGTGGTTTTACAGTAAGACAGGTGAAGTCTGTCTCCATCCCATGCTCAAAATGGAAACTGTTTGTTCTAGTTGCTGAAGAGCTGAGTCATTTGTGCATTCATGGGGCTGGTTTTGCCCACTTCTGTGGTGGTGCATCCCATCCTGGTGCTCTAACCAAACATGCTGTATATCCTGCATCTCCCTGGACAAGGTGATGCAATGCTTTGGCTGAGCGCTCAGAGCAAAGACAGCTGCAGAGCAGTGAAAGGGTCAGAAATTTTCCATGAGAATCAAACAGTGGAAAGAGGAAAACAATCCACTGAGAAAGCTGGCCAGCATAGTTTGTGTAGGAGTACACATCGAGAGAAAAAAGTGGGGTCTGTTTTCACAGGCAGTTGGATAATGTGGAAGAGATCACTCCTCTGAAGGACAGCTGGAGGAATGAAAGACTAGGGAGCTCTTCGTGAATGGGTTAGAGGGAAAGGATATACTGACAGCTGGAGTTACTGGGATCTGTAAATGTCTCAGAGTGCCAGATTTGCTTGACAAATCCGTACCTTTGGGCACAAGGGCAGGATTGTTTCTTCCAGTTCAGTCTTTAGTCTTCCATGCAATCTACCTTTAAATGTCTTGAAGGGTTTTTCTCTTACCTGAAGTAGCACCTTCCCACCCCTCAGCCTAGCAGGCTGTTGAGAGAGAAGCTCCATTTATCTTGTAAGTGATGATAATGGCTCATTTCAGATGTTGTTCTTTGCAGTCTTTTGCAACTCATAATGGCTTCCCAGCACGCATGTGAAAATATGGTAGGTACATTGGTCCTTATGAGGAAAAGGACTTGCTTTGAAGACAAAATACTCTTAATGCTAGTGGCTGTCTCCTAATTTCTCTTCCTTTCACTCATCACATTTTCTCAACAGATATAAGGTGAAAAGATAGTAACTTCTGGAAGACAGGAAGTCAAAACACAACTTGCAGCCTAGGAGGAAGACATACAAGGCTTTTCTTCATCGTTATTTTAAGACTTCCCAAAGCTAATCTGTGACTCCTCACTTTCCCACTCCCTTTTCATCCTTCCTGCTGCTCATTTCAGTGCTGGGATGAAACAGTATGTCTCCCCAGCAGTGAGGCACTGCAAGCTCTTTGTGTCTCACCGTAACTCTGACCTCTGGCATCTGTGCTGCTTCAGGGCTGCATTGTCTGAACAGGGATGCATTAGCTGGGCAGAAAGGACAGTCTCTTTTTCACTGTTTCATAATTGCAACACTCCTACTCTTCACACCATAATCTCTTTAGAAAGAGAGATGTCAGTATATGTTTATAGGGAAAGAAAAGCGTGTGACTGAGAAACAGCTTTTCCCTGGCACTAATTGTTTTCCATGAGCTTTTGCTTTGAAATTCCCAGCAATGATTAATGAAAATGTTTTAGGATGCGATCTGCTGTTGGCTGTTTCAAACTCACTCAGTCCATCTGTTGTATTTTTCTTCATCTCTGTCGCTTCTTGATCCCGGGGAAGTATCATCTCTCTTGTGGCCCTTTCTTACATAAATGTACTGTGCTGAGCAGCTTTCCCTGATCTACGCCCAAGATGTGTTTGCTGCCTTTTTCAGATCCCTCCTTAATACATTTCCAGGCAGGCAAGAGGCAGCAGCACCACTGGGTATTTGTTCAACGTTTACAAGAAAGCATTTCAGGAGTACTCTGCAGAGCAGTTCTTCATCTGTGTGTTTGAACCTTCCCCTTTCTGGACCTGGAGAAGAGGTCCTTCCAGATAGGTTTCCCCTAAAGAGAAAGGCTTAGCAAAAGAAGTGAGCAGAGACCCCTTCCTCCTTGTTTTAAGAATAGTGCCAAGTTCCTCTAGAAGGCTGTGCTATTCCAAGCACACTGCAGAGGACACTGAGATGCAGGAGTGTTATCAGTGTGGGTCCCTGCAGAGAGGCTGAAGCTGTGGGCCAGGTGGGTGGCCCACATGGCTGTCAATAAACAAGTACTGGAGCTGAGGGAATGCACTGACTACAATTTGCTGCAATACCAGAGTCAAACCTGGCTTCAGGGAAGGTATATGATCCCTTCTGTCAAGTGGCTGCACTGGAAATTTAAATTTTTTTCCCTGTGTTTTTTGTTTTTATGCTGACCATCAAGTCCTTTGTATCCTTCGCTGCAAGAGGGCAAGTGACACAAGACCACTTTGATTCAGGTCTTCCCTCACCCACAGCTCTCCTCATATGCAGCAAGGAGTCTCTGCAGAGCAGAGCCGTGGCTTTGTTTTGTCACGTGTCATTCAGCTCCCACTCAGTTTTTCCCCTGCAGCATCTCCCACTCGTCACTGACAAATAAAGCAGAGCAGAGCACAGAGCGTGGGGGTGCTGCCAGATGGCTCTGCAAGGCTGATCATCATATTTCACTGCCTGTCTTTTGTTCCTTTCGCTTTTTTTCTTCGCTTGCCGTCATTATTCAGCTGATTCACTTTTAAATCCTTCTCCGCATCCCTTTTCATCCCAGGCAGTCACTGCACTCCTGTTCTATGGGAGGCATCCCAAGGACGTTGTCTGTGGCATCTGTTACAGCATATGGTGCATCTGCTGCTCCGGGGCGCTCTGAGGGTTCCTGCCTCGTGCTCCTCCGTGTGCACCTGTGGACGTGCGCGTGGGGGATGTCGGCTCCGCAGCCGCCCTCCCGAGCAAGGACCCCGTCTGATGCAGCCTGCCTCAAATACAGTAAAATACATCAGTTCTGGATGGCTGACGAGTTATTTTCTGAGCAAATGGTCCCCTGCAGATAGAATTTTTATAAACTTTAGTAGTCTGTATGGCAGCCACAGTTGGAAGCTGATGTTCATTAATATTTGTCCGCTGGAGGTGTTTCTGAATTCTGTTATCATCGTGTCTCTCGTGTCTCCTTTTTTTCTGAATTGCTTGTTTTCACGTGTGAAGAACCAGAATCAGATCTGTTAACTAGATACATTACTTGAAGACACAGGAGGAACTGGAATGAAAGAGGGGAGGGGAGTCATAGAAATGCTTATGGAAGGATTTAATAAGGGAAGAGCAAAAGGCAGATTTCCAATAACTTATCACCTCACACAATCGGAAATACCTGCTGCAACTTAGTTTTGCTAGAAAGTATTCCAAAAGGTAGCATGTCTGGATTGAGTAATGAGTTATGTAACTTTTATTTGGCTAAAGATGAGACAAGCCCTGACTTTTTGAACTGAGGAATGAAGTAAGGTAGAATAGGGAGAATGTGGAAAAACAGTGGACCAAATGGGAGAAATTAAAGGCATGAAACTGAATAGCATCATAGTAAGTAGGAAAGATTAGGGAGATGCTTTGATGGTTTATTTGGGAAGGACTGATAGAAGTTACCTGCACAGGAGCTCCCAGAACTGCTGTGAGCTCTGTTAGCACAGGGATCAAACTTACTCTGAACAAACTGAGACACAGCACCGTTATTTAACACACTATTCTCCTTCAGGCACATTTTACTGAATATATGACCATTATTTGTATACCAAAGTAATCTCTCCTTAGAAAAAAATTTTGTCAAAGGGATTCTATAGAATTAAAATAGTATGGGGGAAGGCATTAAAATAATCAAAGGCCTGGAAACCTAGAAATGTCAAAAAATTATGTTTTGCTTTAACTCTGTCCCTTTGTTGACTTTTAATAAGCTCTTGCATGTCAGTACTTTTATTTCAGCAATGGTAAAATAGCATTTATAATTCTATTAGTGCACATCTTCAGGGGACCTGAGGGAGTTAGTTAATACATCAGATTAAACTGTTTTTCTGTGTGCCAAGCTATTTGTTGTGCAAGGATTTCCTATATTAATTTCACTGTTTGGCTTTCTAGGGAAGGACATGGCAGCAGTGCAGAGAACCTTAATGGCTTTGGGCAGTTTGGCAGTCACCAAGGATGACGGCTGCTACAAAGGAGATCCATCCTGGTTCCACAGGTAAAGTCCAGAGCTCAGCTGCTCCGAGCTATCTTCCCTGGGAAGCTGGTAATATCACCTGCCTTTAGGCTTTAAGGAAATGTATTGGAAAAGGAAGGGAAGAATATTTCCCAAGTTTCCTTATGATATGGAGGTTTTTCTCTCTGGCGGCTAGAGAAGGGAAGCAGGAAAAGTGAGTATTTGTCATCAGATTTGCTCTCTCACATCAGATAGCAGACAGAAAGACTAACAAAGACAAGGCTGTTAAGGATGTCTGTGAACCCCCAAGTAGTGACCCCTTTACTGAGCAATGAGAAGGCATGAAGTCTCTTTTCCTTTTTCATCAAACCAAAGATGATTTAATTTCCTAGGCTTCTTTTTTCTTGGGGAGCACCACTTATCCATGAAGAATTCTCTGTCTTGGCAAAGCTGTTTATTTGTTCTGAAATTCCATTTGTTTTGGCTAGGGAGGCTGTAAAGCAGGGACAGGAAGAAAAGGAAATCCTCCCACAGTTACTCTCCTGCCCCACAGGCATATTATTGACATGAGTTTCTGCCATCCAAGAGTATTTCTTACACAGAAATGTCAAAGGCAGGTTAGCAAAGAGTGCTGACTGCTTGTTTTTTCTATCCTTGAATTTTCTGATGTCTAGGTGAGACTCAGCAAAAATAAAGCAAACTTCACTTTGTTCATCTTAAACCCTGAGCTGGTTAAACTGAATCTGAGATTTGAATTTTAGGTGAATAAATACAAACTCCTATGCATTGTTTATATGAAATCAGGTTACATTAACTTAATACACTGAACAAATAGATTTATATTTATGGAATATAATTAGGCTTAAAATTGATTTCAAATCCAGTTACATTCTTTAATATAAACCAGACATGAACTCATTATGACCCAGACAGACTTATTTGTTTTACGTAACTAAAACAAAGTCCCACATGGAAAAATTAATTTTCATCTGGACTCTTAATTGTGGGTGGGAACAGTTTTTGTTGGCATGGATGAAGATGTGATCACCTCCCTTCTCCTCTAGATGTCTGCCCAGCCCGTACTGCTTGGATAGCCAATCCATATCCATTGCAATCCCTGTGAAATACCATGTTATAGCCACTGCCTTAAGGAAAGCTGGTGTTACGGCATGTTGCCAGTCAGGAGCTGTTTTCTGAGTAGCTTCCCTATCCCTTTGGGCAGACCAAGCCCCCTCACTGCCACCCAGTGTTACACATAATTCAGGGCTTTCAGGCTGATTCTTAATCACCTTAAGATAAATTGAGAGCCCAATATCAAATGGCATAAGAGTATCCATGCAGGGATCTACAGTGATTAGGATAATGCCACACTTGAGTGAAGCCATTTAACTTTCCATTGCCAGTGTCTCACATACCCAACACCATCAGACTGATCCCCCCTTCCCACATGCCCTAGCAAGGTTCATGGATCTACAGCTGTTTGTTATCCCATGGCTTGGCAAACACAAGCACTGGTGTAAAGCTGGCACAAAAATTTGACAGATCTGGTGGGCTCAGTTTCAGGTGAGAGTGATGGCAGACAGGCCAAACAGAACTTGACATAGTGTGAGACATGGAGGGTGAGTAGACTTGCCTTCACCTCTTTTCTTACTCTCAGTTAAGGCCATTTCCACCAACCTAAAAACAAATCTTGTATATATTATCTGTTAGACCATCATATACTAAATGTGGGGCTTATGATGGTAAAAATAACACTATATGATCCAAGCTGTATATGTAATCAACTTCTATTAGCATATCCAGGCTATCCTTTAGTCTCTGCTTTTATTTCTTCTTTGCAGTTCTCATTTTTTTCCCTGTTTAATTACTTTTTGACTTTCTGTGGAAGTACTCATCAACATAGTGAAAAATTCTAGGAGGAAAGAGAAAAGAACAGTAGAATGCTTTCCTGTTTTTTAAATTAAAATAGATGCAGACACAGTGAACCTGAGATTCAATTAGGTTATAGGAGTAGTTCTAAAAACATCCTCTCGTGGAGATCTTGGCAGTAGTCTGCTGCCTGTGTAAGTATTCTGGAAAAGAAATTAAGTAGCGGTGAGAGGGGCCTGCTTTCTGAGGCACCACAGTTCTGTGTGCCTCCCCCAAAACAGTGAGCTTTCTGGCAAGAGCTGTGGGATCTGAGAGCCTGTGCTGGGCATCTATAAGCCCTCTTATTAGTCTCTACTTCACCACTTGAAGACTCATTCTGAAAAACGACTGGTCAGTCCTGGTGTCCTGTGGATCTTTCTCCCCCTTCTGCTTTGCTGGGCTTTCATGTGGACGTTGGTTTTTCTCCTGCAATGTCCTGAACACCCTGAGCCTAGCAGAGAGTTTAAGTGCTTTTTTGGACTTGAGCCAGGGTTCTCAGCACAGTGCAGGATCTGACCCTCACAGAGAGGATCATGTTGATGGTTTTCAATCACAGCAAGTACTTAATCTAGTATTCTCCTCTAGTGGAGGGGTGGGGAAGAAAAGGGGAACTGTAACTCGATGCCATATTGCAGCGTAACCTGTAATCTCATCACAGGACAAACAGACACAGCAGGGAAATAGATCCTACCTGCGTGGGAGTAGGGTCTGGTAGATGGAAAACCTCCCTCAGTCTGGGACTCTGACGATTCATATGGCTCATTTGATAGCAACAGACTGGTCCTTCTCCATCGTAAATCACTTGTTTCCCCCACCTAGTATTAATGAAAGATGAATCCAAGATGAACAGTTTCTTGAGAGGCAGCAGAGTGCAAACTTTTGTCCTTCTTAGCTGCCACTTTGGCCTTCAGTGCTATTTTCAGGGAGAAAAAAGATCCTTTCATGCTCCAACAAAGGTTCCTTAATCCAAAGGGCTTTTTAGACCAGGGACTCTGAACAAAAGTGGTCAGTATGTTTTGACAGAAGATAAAGGACTGTCATACAGTTAAGACACAGGTGCAAAGGGCAAAGTCTATTGCTTAGGAGGTGAGAGATCTGGAAATAGCAACAAAGCAAATGTTCTGTCCTGCAGACAACCAATGTCCCCTCTGAAAAAATGAGCATGTCCCTTCTCTGACCCATTGTTGCTCTGGGTACACTCAGCTTTTATTTACTCCACTGAGTTAAATTATACCAATTCGTACTGTTGCTTTAGATGGGCTGTAGTACAGCACAGGTAAGTGTCTCATATCAGATCCCATGGACTACAGCTGTTAAGAGCTATAGGGCTTAACACAAATTAACCCTATCTTGTGTTTCATATACTGCACTGCATGAATAGCTTACCTGTCACAGCTTCTGGGGAAGTCCTTTGGGGTTCTGGAATAACAGGGACAGTGAAAGTCTAATGTGTTGTAGGTTTGACTAGAGCATTATTTGTATCTGCAGGAAAGCAATTAGCCCAGCCAGTATTGTCCAGCACATGGGATGGTGCAAATGACATACTGCATTACAAGGGACATGAGCCAATTTCAGATTGATTTTCATGATCCCTGTATGATTTCACGATCATATGCAGAATGATGGTATGTATGTATGTTGCTTTTTTTTTGTGTATCTGGACAGGAAAGCACAGCAGAATCGACGAGGATTTTCAGAGGAGCAGCTTCGGCAGGGACAGAACGTAATAGGCCTTCAGATGGGCAGCAACAAAGGAGCGTCACAGTCGGGTATGACAGGCTATGGGATGCCAAGGCAGATTATCTAAAAGCATCTCTGTCTGTGGAGAAAACACTCTTTCGGCAGCATGGTCTGTTAAGGAAAAAAAAAAAAAGAAAAAGAAAAAAAGCTTATTAGTTCCCTTTCTGCCTGGTTTTTAATAGTTAGTGCTCTCTAAGGTTTGGGGTCTTTTTGGTTTGGTTTGTTTTCTTTGCAGCTGCAAGAGTTCATCTAGGAACTTGGGTTTTTGTGGTGGTGTGTGTCAGTTCACAGCACGTGCGCACTGCTGCCTCCTACTTTTCACTTCTGAACTATGCAAAGACAATTATTCTGTATTAATTTATTTGCAAAGTGTTATCTTCCATATTTGTCTCACACTGCACTTGTATTTCAACCAGTAACCTCGTTCTTCAATTCAGTGATGATATTGTTTGACTGAAGAATAAAGACTAATAAAGACACCTCAAAGACTCGTTATTTAAAGAAGGTAAAAGCCAAAAACAACGACCACATGGTACAGTGCAGAGGAGTTAAATATTTTCAGTGGTCAATCTCTCTTATCTCTAACCCAGAGCCCTCTCTGAGTGGCTCCTTGCTATAGTGTTTACAGTCTGTGTTAACATGTTCAATTTAGTGTTTGTCTAAAGGCACACCCAAAGTATTTTCCTATAAAGAAGAAAATATTTATTATCCACTGAGTCTGATTAATGTAGTCCCAGCCAATTTAGCTCAGATTTTTCTTGACCTACTGTGCTGGGTCATCTGCAGCCCACAAACCTGTGGATCAAGCTAAAATCAGTTTTATAGGGAAAGCAAAACCTGGGTGTGAAAACAAAGCAAAATAACGATTAATTCACTATTTCCCATTGGCAGGCAGACATTTAGCCACTTCCTGGAAAGCATGGCCTCAGCGTGCATGATAGTTACTTGTCACCACAGTCACTCCCTTCCTCCTCTTCCCTGAGCTTTTGCTGCTGACGATGACACAATACGTATGGGATATCCCTTTGGCCAGGTGGGGTCTGCTGTCCCAGCTGTGCCTCTCCCAGCTTCTTGCCCACTCCATGAGAAAGAGAGAAGACCTTGGCACTGTGTAGCCAGTTTAGCAGTAGCCGCTACTGGTGAGTTATCAACTTCTTTAATCCCCAGTCCAAAGCACAGCACCCAGCCAGACTCAGTACCCCCAGCAGCAGGTGAGTCTCCAAAATTGGGGAATTCTCCACTGTGAATGAACAGTCTGTCACACAGAGGTGAGAACAGGCTTCATCTTGTGATAGTTGATACTCTACCAAGCAAAGCAAAAACAAGTTGTGTTCTAAATGCAAAGCAAGAAATAGAACAAAAGTACCAGAATGCTTCTGACCTGAAAAACACCCACAGTTCAAATTCAAATAATTTGTTATGCTCACCTATGAAGGGCTGTAAATGCAGCTGGTGGTTCATTTGGAGACAGTTTGCTGGAGTGTCAATAGAAGAAGTGGCTGACACAGTCACCTGGCCACCAAAGCTTGCCAGAGCATTCTCTGAGTACTTCACTTGCCAGTCAGCACAGCTGCCTTGGGGCTGTGCCCCACATACTCTGGAGGGGTGCACACTATTTTCTCTGCAGGGTTTCCTTGCTATTGACTATCTCTGCTGGCTTCACTCCCAAAGCCCATTCACTTCTTCCCCACAAGCAAGAGAGAAGGGAAACATGATACTTGAACTCTGTGGGCTCTTTGGGTATTTTCCTTTTTAATTCATGACAGTCTTCCAAGAAGGCCTGAAAATGTAATATCTAGGCAAGTAACAAAGATTAATCTGTTCTGACAGCTCTCTGAGTGCCTACATACATAGATGGGGTGATTTCTGTCTGGCTTTGAACCCAGTGACACAGGCTGACAGCTAGTTGTTTACTAAGTAGCCCTAGAGCCAGCCACACACAGGTTCATGTGGCTTCAAAAATTTCTACCATTGAGTAAACTGAAGGGATGATTCCTTCAGCTCATGGGAAGCTCTATCTTCCCTGTCAGGAGAAAAGAATAACATCTCCCCACTTCAGCCAAGCACTACAGAGAAAGTGATGTGAAGGTCATGTTGTATCATTGGGGCTGAGGGGATCTGTAGTAGCCACCACGAAAAGGTCCTGTCCCCACTTACACCTCCTCTTACAGCTGCCAGGGCATCTTGGCCCCTCCACTGTCCTACTGTCAAACATGGGATTTGTGTTTACTACCTGTTCAGGGCCATTCTTCTGTTCCTTACATGAAGTAGTACAGCAGAGAAGCAGATGACCACTCCAGATGGTGCATCTCAGGTACGGGAGCTCATCTTTCAGCTGTGGTAGGGCAGTAGCTCCATGCAAAGTATAGTACGTGACTTCCCCCTAGACATGACATTAGGTGTAGCATGAAGAGAATAGCAGGTTTTATTCCAAAAAACAAATAAGCTGATTAAAGAAATCTGGGCTGATGGAAAGACAAATGCCTGCCACCAGAAATTTCACCTTGGTGAATGTGGAGAGCAGCCACCTTCCTCTAATAGAAACTAGAAAGTCATAGCCACAGCAGGCGAAATGGCTGGATGGGAGGAGCTGGAAGAACTGCCTTGCAGGTAGGTAAGAGGTCTGAGAGGTCCCAACCTGACCCTCTGCCCCACACCACGCCCACGGGGGACACAGCCTGCAGGATCCACCCCGAACTTGGTGACCTCAGAGAGGAGAGGAGAGGAGAGGANTTGGGATAAACTGCTTTAAATATCATCCCCCTTCAACAGCTGTACCAGAGAAAGCCCCATCAGAGCAGGCTGGACCAGAAACACCTTAAACATTGTCACCCTTGAGCTTCAGTTTGCCATACTTGTAGACAAGTAAATGACATTTTTCTGTCTTTATACAGGTTTTGAGACCATGACCTCATTATGGACAATTGCTAAATAACTTCATTATAACATTAAGTTGGCATCTAATGGCCTTCTGAAAGGATACTCAACAGCTGTGTGAGGGAGGAAGAACTGCAACATGAGTATGGGATCCAAGTTTATCTCCATGTATAAGAAGAGCAGAAAGAAAATACAGTGAACAGACAGTCAGTATTAAGTTCAGCCAGTTCAATTAAGCCAGAGTTTGAGGATTGTCAGGCTAACATAACAAGATGTGTTTAAAATAAAAACTAATGAGGGTGAACAGCATGAAGAGGCTTCGCTCTCCAGTAAATTAGCCCGCAGTATCACTTTCTAAGATGCCTGTGCTAACAGCATCTCCCACACTCAACAGGTATGAGAGGAGAAGGCAGGTACTCCTGGCAGCAATGGGCACCAGCAGCCTTGTCTCTTTCACTTGGGAGCTGTCTGTGTGGGCTGTTCACAGGCCACAATGCATTCAGACCAAGTTGTCTTGTTTTACCAACTTCTTAGGCCAAAACAGAGCCCCCAAGGAGCAAGGATAAGGACTCAGGATGTAAGAGTTTCATTTCTATGTCTGTAATTGATTGTATTTGGCTCTGGCTGCATTGTCGGGATTCGCCACCTCCATTCCTCTAATGGGAAATACTAACAATAGAGATGGTTTGAACAGCTCAGACATTAATAGCATCACTGATATGGTAATGTCTCCTAACCAGAAATAAGCTTTAAATACGTTGAGAAGGGAAGTGAGCACCTTTAGAGGAAAGAAATTCAGCCATTTACTCTACACCTGTTCTGTGATTGCCACGATAGGTCCTGAGCAAGGGAGCAAGGCAGATAAGCCTGTGTACACAGACCTTCCTACAGCTGTTTTGTCTTCTATAAACTTTAAAAGAAACATAGAAGCTGACAGTTTCGATGCATGCATGAGCTACCAAAGGAAACAATCTGCAACACCCGAAATTTAAGGCTGTCACCAGAGTAACAGACAATTTTGTCAGCATGAGTCTTGTGCACAGTATGCTCTTGACTGGAAACAAACTATTTTTCCTCTTCTATGGGGCTTGCCATCCTGCAGAAAAGGCAGGCAAGAAGACAGCACAAGCCACTAGTAGGAAAACATTCAGAGGCAGCCACTGCTCTCCACCCTAACAAATCGATGTATCTATTTTAACTTTGCTGAGGTTGTTCTGCCGACATGAATCTCCAAAATAAAACCAGCACAGTTCTACAACTAAGGTTGAGCAGTACAAAACCATGAGACAAAATGGCAGAGGGGGACAAAAAAAAATATATTAACTGTTACCATAGAGGGAAAATCACCACCTTGGATAGAAGGAAATTCTTCTGCTGCCACTTGCATTGTTTGTACTACTACAGAGTGCATGTTGCTGTGACATTCAAGTGAAGTTATAATGCCATTCCTCGGGTGTAGAAATAGATTTGTCTAGGGTACTATTGGATTTATAGGGGAAATTAGAGAGGTGACCTTTCTCCCTAATGAAACCTCTGTTAAAGGGCTCACTTCGGTAGAAATGTTACTCTGTTATTGAGCAGAAGTAAATCTTATGCTCCAGTGAGTCAGTGCTCTGCAGACCATGTGGCAGCTTCAATGTTTATGTCTAGGTTTGGGAGAAGTGATGTCCAGAAATGCAGGAGAGCGTTCTACTCTCCTGAGATCTGCAGGGCCTAGCTTGCTGGCGAGGGGAGAGGCAGTGCTAGAGGGAAGGAGCAGGCAGCCCCAGGCTGTGCCTTTCGGGAGCTGGAAGCAGCACGTGTCTGAGAAGGGCTGGTGACTGCTCTTGCCTAGAATCAAAGACAGAAACTTTCCAAACAATATTAAGAATGCTAATATAACAAGCAGATCTTTAATGAAACCTTTCAGGTGCACAAATACAGCTCTGTGCATGTGTACGATTGATTTGCTACAAATTTTATAAAGTTATTTAATTATTATATCTAGCAGGTATCCAAAAAGAGACCAGTTGCCCCAGCAACCCACCCTTGGGTCTGCCCCTTGGAGTTGTTCCCGGGGCTTCTTTGCCCTTTTTCCTGTTATGTCTTCTAAGTTCTAGTGCAAAACACTGCCCTTGTTAGAATTCCTCTTCTTGAAAATAAGACTAAACAGAATTTCAGGAATGTGTTAGGAAGGGTTAGCTTATTGTTCTAAGATGTGAGAGAAAGGGCAAGAAAAGTACTAGAAGCTATATAATTATGTATTAATGGTCTATAAAACTACAAGTATATGAAAAATACATGAAAAGCAAAAATCTTCAGGTATCACTGCTGGGTACTTCCAAACTGAATTTTAAGAAAGGACATGCATTGTCATCTTGTCAGCAAAGATGTGAGGTGGATGAAAGCTTTTTTGTTTGCACAAGAATCAACTAAATGCTCTGTTTCTCTCATTTCTTGTCAAGACATGGAAAGGCCAGCAAAAATGAACAGGGTTTGTTTTTAGGAGCAGGTTTTGCATTAGTGTCATTATGAGTCAACGCTTCATTCTAAGTTTCTTTGTATTAGCTCCCACACATAATGTAAATGTAAGGGTAACTGCTGCTTCCAGCTCCTTCCAGCACTCAGCCCAGGTGTTGTTTTGACCAGGTTCTCAAAGGTGCTGGCAGAGTGCTTGCACCCATGGATATGCCCTAGCACTCCCCGGGCTGCTGAGCACTGGACGTGGTCTTTGTTGGTGTGGCTCTTGGTAAAAGGGGACAAAACCCCTTCTTCATCCTCAGGAAAAGTCACATAAATTCAGGTCTGGCTTTGAAGTGCTGGGATACCACAGCAACATTAGTTTTCCAAGAGAATAGAAAAACCTTTTGATTCAAGGAGGAAAAATCAATAGTTCAGGTAGCAGGAGGGTGCAAGTGGGATATCAAGGGACTTTGTGCATGTGCCAGGAATGTTCATCATCTCCTGGCATTCTTAAAAAGACCTTTTACCCGGATCTGCTACAACAGCTCTGCCAGTGGTGTTAAAGCAGTATTTCTTAGATTCCCCTACCTCAGAAGTGTATTTCGGAATATGAATAATGGTCGGACTCAATTAAAGTTCTCACTATTAGGGTCTTTTCCAACCTAAATGATTGTATGGTTCTGTGAAGATGAGCTGCAGCTGGGTCCCCACGCAAGTAGCAGCTGGAGAAGGTTTTGCTACTGCAAAGCAAGAGCTTGAGCCACAGCCAGGTGAATTTGGTAGCTAGAGTGCATGAGGGAACGGCAGAGAACGGTTCAGGCCTTGCCTGAGGAGAGAGAATGTGAACTAAACACCCAGGCTCGTGTGTAAGCTGAAGTATAAACTTTGTGGGAGATTTTGCTCTGAGGGAGTGTCCCTAAAGGGCTCAGCAGGGGCAGGCGCAGCTGGGACTGTGCAGAGCAGCTTCTAATCCTCCTCGGCTATTTGTTACCGCGTGTGTTTTGTTGGTGGATGTCGATGAAGCTGTTGTTGGCCTGGGGCAGCGTGGCCACAGCCGAAGGCGAGCCCTGTCGGCAGCTGTGAGGTGTCTGTCCTGGGGGCAGGAGCTGCCTGAGGGCAGGGGCTGGCTGCCTTGGACGAGCGTCGCCTGCTCGTGTGCTGCCTGCCACCGTGAAGGTCGATGTAGTGAGTTTTAGAAGACAGACCTGCAGCTTCTAAGTACTAGGAAATCTTTTTCAGGCTCCTATGCATTCAGTTTCATTCTCTACCTTTTTTCTTGGAGATCTTCTCTTTAGGACTTCTTACTGCACTTAAAAAACATTTCTGCTCAGGTCTCAAAAAGAGAGCCACTAAAATCATACTCTGTTTTTAAGAAATTTACTTGGCTCTTGAGGTCTTGCTTAAAGTACAAGTCTTCTTTTTGTGCTGGGGCATGTTTAATTATGTAAATCCTTCCCCCAGAAACATTGCCATAATATGAGCTGGATTATGAGGTGCCAAATACAATGGCTAGAACAGAGATGATTTTTTTTTTTTTCTGGTGGTGGTGGGGAGGGGTATGCATTAATAAGTCAAACTTTTCCATAACCTTTCAAGAAAGAATATGAAGAGAAGTATTATGTGAAAGTGATTGCTGTGATATGTTTCTATGTTTTTGGGATGTGAGACACCTGTAACCCATTGAATCAAAGTAAGTAGAAAAAAGAGAGTGATGCTTTTACAGTAATTGGCTATTTTTCTTATTTTTTTTCTTTATTACTTCTGTCTTCTTCATTTTCTTTCTTTATACTTGGTGTAGGATGAGAATCAAAAGCAAAATTACTGTTTACAGCCTCTGCATTCTGTAAAATGAATCCATGAATGATTAAACAGTTTTTGTGCTGCTTGCTTTTTAAGTGGGAGTTATGAAATAAATCAAGCCATAGTATTGCCACGTCACTGAAGCAGGCTGCATGAGCGTACCTCACTCTGGCAGAATATGTTCTCTATTTAAAATGCCTGTCTCCATGTAATATGATGAGTCCCTGAAGAACTACCTTCTGCAGTTGCACTGAGAATTGCACTCCTACTGGAGTCAAGTACATCCAGGCAAATTGGATTATTAGCTGGAGATAAATGGGCCCAGGGAGCACTTAACTTCAGGAGCAATGATGCTCTTGCCCTTTAGCTAAGTATAAACGCTGGCTCTTACAAAAGCAGGAGGGATAGAGGAAGGAGGTTTTAGTCCTGAACATTGTCTTCTTCTTTTAAGAGGCTCTGTACTAGCTATAATGGGATGAATCATAAACCTAAACATACGTCTAGAATGAAACTTTAGTTTTGAACACAATGAATTTCAGAAAATGTTATGTTCTTTATAGTGATTTTGAAATAAAAGGGGCATTTTAGCTTTGTGTGTAGGAGAATCTCCTTAAAATGATAGTTAGTTTAATTGTATTATAGGTATAACACATGTGATCAAGCCAGCAGAGAACAGTTAGCATGCTTTAAACCTCAAAACCTGGCAGTGATATTTTTGGAGTATGAGAATATGCGGGATGGAAACAGCTGGATTTGTTTGTTTGCTTGCTTGCTGTGTCATGGTGGTGAGATGTGAGCCCCTACAGAGTGCTGTGTGGTCAGCAAAGTCTGCAGGGAACTGAACTGCAGTGGTCATGGCTGGCCTCGTTGGGGACTCAGGAATATAACACCCTCTAATGGGCAGTGAAAACAAGAGAGGGTTTTTTGTTATTCTTGGGCACCTTGTTTAACTCTGAAAAGAGGGGCAGATGCGGTCTGATAGCAAATAAAAACTAAATGCAAATATTTCCTACCTGCTGCTAACCTACCTGTTTTATACATGTGGTGGGTCTTTAGGAAAAAAAATGCAAATTAGAAAGAAAAATTAATTGGAAGAATAGATGGTTTTAAAGCTGTCTTTCCTGTGAGCAGACTTGAAATAACCCATGAAATACAGGAAAAGATAGTCCATAAAACACAGGAAAATATGGACAGAATAAAGTAAGTTCTTGGGGAAAAAAAAGACTGCAGTGGAAGGTAAGCAGCTGTTCCTTTAGAAAAAAGAGGTACCTCCCTCATTTGGGAGAAGATGGAGATGAATGACCTCTACAAATGGAAACATAACCCAGTCATATTTAATGTCATCAATACCACCCCTTCTGTCACCAAAGGTCACCAGGGGCCTCGATCATTAGTTGTTCCTTTGGTCGATGTTTGTATAGGCTCAGTTAATACTTCTAATTTAAATCTATATATAGCAAGTGAAGGTGAAAGTCCTGTCATCTTGGCTGGGAACGAGGGAAGGAGGATCTTTATTCACATTAGTGGGAAGTTGTTCATAGCGGAGACCGGTAATGTACATTGCTTAAAGAGAACTCACATTTGCTTGTTTACTTGGCTGTCTTAAAATAAGACTGAATGCAGAGCAAAACGCACATGCTCTCTCCAGATCCTCCCCTCTGTGCAGGCAGAGCTGCTGGGCTGGGAAGAACTGTTCCTGTGTCCAGCAGGAGCTACTAAAAGAACAAAGAAATAAAAGACAATGCTCTGACTAAGATATTTTTATTCCAATATAGATGAGTGTCTATCCATCAAAAGGTGACCAGGACGTCTAAAAGAACGGGTTTTTTTTAATTTAATTTTTAAGAACACTATTTTGCTCCTTGGAGCAAGGAAAACTAATTCCAAAAATAGTTCTATAAAGAACATTACTTACGAGCTGGGTGCTTGTAACTACACTTTGTCCTTTGAGATCGAGGATGTGGCTATTGCCATTTGCTCTGTGTTTTACAGAATGAATCATGTTTCCTCCCTTAGGATTCATTACAAATGCAAAGCACTTCTGAGACTCATTATTGTGTCTGGGAGTTCTTTATAATCATCATGAGGTGGGCTGCACTGAAAATGCAGGGTATTATGAAGACTTATTGAAGAATACAATTTCTATAACAAATTTGAAATCATGTACGTACAGTCATGTGTCATGTCCTCACTTCCCCATGTCCACTCCCAAAGAGAAATTTGACTTAAATATATTCTTTAAAATATTGTGAGAAAAAAGTTTGAGAAATGATGAGGCTGAGGCGAGCTCAGAGATTTGATGTCTTGAAGAGAATCCCAACTATGTGATGGGTTCAGTGTGTAATGAATACTCTGGAGGAGAAATATTGACAGCCCTGCATGTCACTTGCAAAACTAAGAGCTGAGACAATGTGAGGCTGCACAAAATTCTGAGCTATGTGAGGAGGGGTCCAGGCTGTCCTTATAGAAGTGTAGGCGGTTTTTGTCTTGTTTATATTGGTTGTGGCCATGGCAGTAAAAAAGGTGGCTCTGCCAGCATCTCAGATGATCCTAAATTAGCTCTCTCCTCCTTTGGACTCATCAAAACACCGTGAGGAATCCATCTGCCCTGTTAAAATAAATCCACTACAAGTCTGGACAGGCAGAAGGTAGGTAGGTAGCCAACATGGAAGTGGATATAGGGAGCTCCCTGTGTCTGAAGGTCAAGATACACAGACATTCAGCACTACTGTGTTACACGGAGGAAGTGCAGTCTTTGCAGGTTCTGATATTACTGTACACAAAGGATTTAGTGTGGGGATCTTATCCCATGCTTTCCAGACAACAAAGGATACTGAAATTTCGCTGCAGTAGGCAGGTGTGTCTTATGTGACCAGCTATCCTTACTACGCACTGTACTTGTACATGTGTGATCAGCTTGTGTGCTGTGATATCCACCTGATCCTTAAACAAATCTCAGGTGGATTGCCTGATTTGGCAAATTGCTGATCGGACTGATTTCCCCAATGGTCTTGATTAGCTTCATTTTATCTTTTGCAAGGTGATTGGCCCTAACATTGGGAGAGTTGAAGCTTCTTGAAAGAATATGGAATAGGACCTGCTTATGGGGAAATGCAGTATTTAAATCCCAGGTAAAGATTTTGTCCAAAAACTTGGCTCAAGTGGTGTTGCTGTGAGATGTCGACTGGTGGAGCTGGATCACATGATGATGCTGGAGAAAGGTTCACAAGCTCTTTCTGTTGAGGCTGTATAGAGACACAGCAGCTGGAAAGGGCGTTTCTCTCTGCTGACCTTCCACATGGCAGACTCAAAACATAAAAACAAAACCAAATCCCCTCAGCTGTAGTTCAAACTATAGTAAGATTTTTTTTTTTTTTACTGTAAATGTAGCAGACAGGGCTGTAGCTCCCTCCTGTTTATAGTTCCTTAGTTCTTACAATTTCTTCACAGGGCAGTGAATGTGTAAGGACACTGCCATATGCAGAACATGCCCGTATCCAACCCCTGAAGTCCTGCTTCTCTAACCGACATACAAACAGCAATCTCTGTAATGCAGAACCTAGAAGCAGGCAGGGGGAAAAATGCAGCTTGTGTGAATCACAGTAACAAGTTTTATATTTAGACTTTCATTTGTTTCCATCAGTCCAGATCCTCTTAACTTCTGTCTGTTATTTCCCTGCACTCAGCCCAAGGACGTGAGCAGATATTCAGCTGGTGATCAACCCCTAACGAAGATTAGCATCCCTGCAGTTGAGATAAAGAAATTGCCTGCCAGTACCCAAAGATGTCAAGGTCAGAGGAGACTGCAGTGACCTAGGCAGAACATCAAGATCATCTCTGGAAAAAAATAATAAAATTTGAACAGGGCAATTTGGTCAATACGACCCAGTGCAATTCTTGGTCAATTGTATTCATGGTTAACAGCCCTCATAAGCAGTTCATCTTGACAGGCTTGTCTGTGCTTCTGTGTGTTTTTTATTCAGAACACCAAATTTTCCTTGCAAGTTATCTGGGAACAGCAGAGCTGTGTTGTTCAAACACTAAAAATACTTTGGTGTAAACTTTTCTTTGTCAAATTAGGTGGATTAACTTACTGGTGCCCCTCCCTGTCAAGTAGGTTTTTTCAGTTCTTGAATTAATCTCTTTAGGTCTTCTGGGTACTCTGCTTATCAAAATCTTTGGTGGGTGAGGGATGACAACAGCAGTGTCAGTCACTTCTAGGGATGAAATATCGAGCTGCCCCATAACTCCTGGGCAAAGAAACTGAAACACCAAATTCACCAGACTCAGTGAAACAGTTTGTTTAATGGTTGAAAGTGCAAACAGTCTAACTGTTTAGTAGTAGGTTAGTTTGAGTTACTTGCTTTAAAATGAAAAAAAAAATCTGTTTTGCTCCTTAACAGTTTGAAGTTGTATGTGCTTGCTGTATTCTCACTGCCTGGATTATAACATGGAAGGACTGATAGAGTAGAAATAAAAGTATCACAGGTGGCATCAATGCCCTCCTGAAGTCTTTTAGGTAAAAGTAATGAAGCCAGGAAAAACTCTAGGGATTGGGTTTTGTTTGGGTTTGTTGAGGTTTTTTCCCTCAGGCTTTTTTGGTCTATCCTCCTGCTTAGGAGGTGATCAGCGTAATAGAAATGAGGGGAAACATCAAGACTTGAAAGGAAGGGGCATGGGTAGGTTCTTGAAAGAAAGAGGAGGGAAGACAATGAGTTAAACTTCCAGTGCTGGTCTTCTATCAGGGTATCAGTGATCTTCTCTGCCTAATTGCAAGGAAAATGCAACTGTGGAAAGGCAGAACAAGTAGATTATACTAGCATTTTGTAGGGGCATTTGTTTGTGGCAACACTGAGGCTAGGCTGGCATGGGGCTTTGTGTTTCCTGGGGAGATAAGCATGAGTAAGATATTTGTGGTTTGCTTGCACTAAACAATTGACTCACACCAGCTGGCATCTGTTGTGGCAACAGATACGACTGCTAAGAAAATGAAGGAAGAGAGATGTTTTCCTCTTTGCTTTCCATGTGGCACACAAGGTTTGATGCTAGAGAGCAGGGTGTGCATAAACCATAGGAGTTTCTGGAGGTCTTAACCTCATGGACCGGTGCTTTTGTAAAGCACTGCCTACAAGCTGAAGCCATGACCTTATAAATCTCACCTTTGTTCACTTTTAACCAGTTAAGGACCAGGTCACCAACTGAAGTGTGATTTGCAGGGACAAGCACAGAGACTTTCACCAGTAAAAGTGCTTTGACTTAGCTTGTCAGACCCTGCTCAGGCCTGACCTATCCAAGCACACCTGACTGAGCATTCTTATAGATGGGAGTTTGCACATCAGGAAATCACCTGAAAAGCTACAAATGTTGCTTTTGCTTGGATGAAGAGCTGCCCTGACTTGGTCTCTGTAGAGGATGTTATCATTGGTTTTGGTGCTACTTCAACTGGGTCAACCTCATTATTGTAGAAACCCTAATTTTTTGTAGTATTTATTTTATTTGAAATGGAGCAGATTTCATACCACTGTGATTGTCCTAATAAGTCATATTTAATCTAGCAGTATTATTCTATGTATGCTGTGTCAATAGTGCTTGACTTGTTCCTTACCCTGCTACACATACCAGTTTCAAATAAGCAAGAGAGAAACGGAGAGTAAAATTAGCTGGTGGCACCAATGAGCATTGAATAATGCAAGACCATTAACTGATGGAATAGCAGGGCTTGCTGTCCTTAAAATGGCACAGACTGATAAATGGATGTTGTGTCCAAAAGATGTGCTCACTTAGCGTTTTAAATCTAATTTAAATTGATGGGATGCAAATAACTAAGCTATTCTCAGTCCGTTGTTGAGATGAAATAGCTCTATTAGTGCTGCTATGCAAGATGGTCAGCTGCTTCATTTCAGGTGATGTGCTCTGCCAATGGCAGTTATGTATTGTTTCTGGATCCTTGAAGACAGCTCAATTGCCTGTAATTTCAGATTTTGTCTGCTGGAAAATGTTTTGTTACGTCAGAGACCTCTAGTGCATAGTCAAGCATTGTCAGCAATCAGAAATTGAGTAAGAGCTCAAGAAGAAGAAAAATAAATACAAAGCACTGTGATTCCAAGTTGCATCTCTAGATGACAAAGATCTGGAAAGCAAGCAACATGGTACTCATTCAGTGGAGAAGGGGAAAAGAGGTTCAAAGTTGATACTGAAAAATGTGTTAGTAGACCATTATTAATAATTTAGTATTTAGTAATCAATTGCCACCCACTTCCATACTTTGATAAAAGCCTCACTTCATCTTGCTTACAATTTCAGCTTTCAAAAAATTGATATAGCACCTGTTGTGTGCTGGTTCTGTCCTCTGTGGTGGAAGAAATGTATGCAAAATGTTAATGACTTGCCTGTGGGTATGCAGATCTTCGCAGACTACTAATATCACAGTAATTATTAGTACATGCTTATTAAAGGTATAGGTATTTGGCCTTCTCTGTGTTCAAAATGAAGCTGAATAACAAATTCAAGTGGGTTATTAGGAAGGACAGCCAAAACTTTTCCTTCCTCTGTTGGAAGTAATCTCGGCTGTAATTTGAAGAAATAATTTGAGCGACCAAGTATGGAATCAGTGTGATTCTGCACCAATGAAAATTGATTGATCTAGGAATGTTTATGAATGCCTTCTGAAATGTTACTATAAATTGTCACTTAAACTCTTGTTTCATTTTCACAGACATTTTAAAACCTGTGCTTTACCTGAGTTTTGATTAAAGAAAAACAGGTACAAGCAGTATGCAAGAGAATTCTTATAGGTAATAAAACCAGGTTGTTAAGGTTGCTTTGTGCAGGGACTTCCCCCCATGATTTCAGGCGGCTTGTTAGACATTTCTGGTAAGCAATGGAAGATCCTGCAATACAAGCAAACTCTGTCACTTCTGATGTTCCGTTTGGAAACAATGTCATGCTGAGGTTAGTAGCTCTGTGGAGCACCGTGCCGTGTTAGTGGGCTGATGCTGTCAGACTGGTTCTGGGCTCCCATCAGTTATAGGAGCAAGAAGGCCTCTGAACTGGGCATGAAGGCAGCTTTGGTGGGAAGGGAGACATTTCCATTACACAGAGATGATTTTGTAGAGGATGGGTTTGGTAAGATAATTGCCTCTTTTCTGTCTGTACTCAGTGGTGAAAGTGTGATTCATCTTCTCTGCTTTGAATGCTTCTCTGTCACCATCATGGATAGACTCAATCTGAAAAACAAACTTGGATTTACATGCCTAACTTCCAGACAGTCTGAGACAGGTGAGATGAACCCTACCTCCCCCCAGCACAGCACTAGGTCTGTGCAGCACAAGACAAGCTTTTTGTCCTAGAAGGCTGAATTGCTGGTATCCCAGCTTCCTCCAGGATACATCTACGTAATACAGGCAGACATGTCTGCTGTGGCTCGAGGCTGCTGTGTGGATCCTGTGTAACCTTTCCCTTACTCAGGGACTCAGTGGGCTGGGGGGTGTAGCAGAGTAGTTGCGGGAGTGTTCTTAGCCAGGTGTAAGAAGTAGGACACAATCGATGTGTGGATGATCATGATTGTATTGTTAGTACAATATATAAATATTGCCAATGCAGCATATAAATAAAAGCTGTGTGATCTATTACAGTGGATTGTAGTATCTAAAGGGTTATAATATAAGGAGGTTTGGCTAGAAATGTGTAAGTTTACAGTCTTTGGCCTTGTGGAATTCTCAGTTATAAAGCAAGAAAACACCTATGTAGCTAATTCAGGGTTGTATTTATCAGGATCTTAGCACTTTTAGTCACTCATCCAAATGTGAGCAGTGTTCCCTGTCTTCCTTGTTAAAGGAATCCACCCTGAAGTGCTGGCAGCTTCAGGACATCAGTTTGCCCAGATAAATGCTGCTGGAGACCAGGTTTATACCCTTTTGCAAGCCAGTGTGCACCAATGTCAATCCAAACATCACAGCTCTCCCATCTCTGGAATGCATTCATTAAATGAGCATCCAGACTGTTCCTCCTGCAAATACCCACCTGGTGTTTTCATCTTAGGAGAAACTACATTGCCCATCAGAGTGGAAAGGGAGAGGCATGTTTGTGTGTGTAGGGGAGGATGCACCAAAGATCCAACTATCTTTTCTTTCTTTTCTTCCTTGTTGTTTTGTTTTGTTTTTTTGTTTGTTTGGGGTTTTTTTTTTGTCACCATCATGGGAGGTCACAGATTAGACTGCCAGGCTGCCCCAGTTGTGTGAGGGTCTTGTTGAGATGGGAAACAGAAAGTCAGGTTGCCAAACAGATGTGCATGAGGAAGTTACTCCCCTGAGTGAGAATGGTGTGAGTAAAACCAAGTGTCATCGTCAGTGTATGAATAATCCGAGAAGCATGTGATTTGTGAAACTGGGTTTTGCAGTAGAAAAGCATGAGAAAGTGGAACTGGTCTGGAAGCTATGACAAGAGCAAGAAAATAGGGTGCTGAAACTGTTATGTTGATTTGGGTCAGAAATTGGTTAGAGTCATGTTTTGTTACACACTACCTACAGAAGATGAAAATCAAGCTGCTTAATACCAGTACATTCATACCTACTTAAAGCCAATAGCCCCTTCAGGTGGACCTCTGTGAAAGCCAATTTCTCCACAGAGCTCAGAACTGGAATAATTAGGTCATGGTAACTTTTCAAGCTGAACTGGAATCATTGGTCCCCGTCAGGGGATCTGAGAGAGTAATCTTGTAGTTTGCTTTGGCTTTGAACTTTTATTTAATCTTCAGACTTCTTTATATATATATATATATATAAGGAATATGCAATTAATTAAACAGAAGGAAATGACAGTGCTCACTTTCGTAAGATGGTTTTATTTCTAATGTGTTTCACGTTTCATTTCAGTTTGTCAGTCTCTTTATATTTAGTGCATTCTGTTTCAAAGTGAATACATCATGAACAAAACTCAAACCCTCGCTTTTTAAAAAGAGAGGAGGGGAAAATGTGTACCAGGTACTGCAACACTGTCGTAGTTTAGCCATGGCTGTCAGCCAAACTCGCACCCAGCTGCTAAGCCCCTACCTCCTCTCCTCAGCAGGATCAGGGGAGAAAATGGGGTGAACAGGAAGGAGGAAAAAATAATGTTTTCTGATGAAGACCAGGAGATTATTTGCCAAATACTGTCACAGGCAAAATAAACTCAATCTGGGGAAAATTTACTTAATTTATTGCAAATTCAAATAGAAGTTGGACTATTAGTGTGGGTAGTGGGAAACCAAAAGGCAGACATTGAAACAGCATCGTTCCTCCCTGCTTTCCCACGCCCACTTCTTCGCTTGCTGCTCTTCTACTCACCCATACCCCTTCACCTCCCAAACCCCGAGTAGTGCAGGGGGATGGGGACTTACCTGTCAATGCTCTTTCCATCTATGGACTAGCTTCTGAAAGAGCACTTCTATCATAGTAACTCCTGTGCATGGGGTAGTGGGAGGCTTTGGGGAGTTACATGAACACTTTAAGAGACCAAAGTAGTCCCTAAAAGTTAAGCAACATAAAAACAAAACAAACAAACAAACACAAAAGAACCAAACAAACAAACAAAAACCAAAACAAAACAAAAAAAAAGAGAGCCTTCGAAGCAATTAAATATAGTAATATGGAGTACATGGATAGACTTTCCTATGCTGCTAAACTTTAATATGTCCCAGAGCTTAACATATCACTTCATATGGTTAAAATACCTTGCAGTTCTAGAACAAGCAGCAAGGACTGAGGGCATAATTACTGTGCTTCAGGGCATAAGCCAAAGACAACTCCTGATAAGAAGTGTTTAGTTTGCTAGTACATTACCTAACTGCAGGAATTTGTGCCTTGTAGTTGAAGTAATTTATTGCTGGTTACATGGACAGAGATAGATCACACCTGGAGCTCGCTTGTTATGAGGTGGTTTTTTTTTATTCCTAGTCTAGGTTTTATATCTTCGAAGATAAATTAGTAGAAGGGTTATTTTTTAAATAATACTCGTACATCTTCAGTACCATTTCTGCAGTTGACCCAAGGAAGGCATTGAGATTGTTAATCACTTAGAAGTAAAGACAGCTCTATACTTAGCATCCATTGAGGAAAGTACTGGTTTCCATCCTCTATAAATATTTAATTAACAAAGACAATGAGATGGAACTGTTATAATACAAGTGACTTCCTGCATCTGATTACAAAAAGGATTCTCAGTTTGGAGCCTGATCTATTTTAACAATATGAAATAAGTTGCCTGGAGCAGTTTATTTTTCAGTTACAATAAAATAACCAAATTTGAGTGTTCAAAAGGTACATTAAAAATTTTTAGAAGAGAGTCAAAATGCGCATCTTAATTTGCTGTTGTTATCTGCTATTTTCAACACTCTTAAGGTGCTTACATCTCCTTTGCTTATTTTGGCATGGTTTTGCTCTCACTTTTACATTTTACTTGCTACGTTCCTTGTTCATGTAACTAATTTTGTGACATTTTCACAGAATCATAGAATATGCTGAATTGGAAGGGACCCATAAGGATCATAGATTTTAGCACTGCAATTTTGTGTTTTAATATTTCAGCTTTATAAAAAGCATGAAAAGCTTATTTTATCCAGTCTGAATTTGAAGTGTAAAGTTACATGATAGCAGCCTTCTAACATTTACAAAGGTGCAATAGGGCAGATGAGATTACAATTGGAAACTCATCAAAGTAAATTGATGCCTCTTTTGGTCCTGGACATTGCAATTAGCTGTCTTCAGCTTCACAACCAGAAGGGGTGCCTGAGAAAAGGTGCAAGGCTCTTTCTCAGCTTGGACAAGCCATAAAATTAATTCTGCTGAAATGGATGAAAAAAATGATCCCCCAACAGCTAAACCCGAAGATGAAGTAAGTGTGAGTAGGTGACTTAAACATTCTTGATTATCTGTACTTCTTGACATTATTAGATCTCTTGTGATCTAATTCTCAAGTACTAAACTTAACATGATGGTTAAATTTGGTATAATTTTCTGTTTTATAGCTCAGTCTGGAAATGTCAACATGTGTTTGTTTATCTCTGGATTGCTAATAATATGTATTTTCAGGCAGTCGAAATAATGGACATGTCAGTGTGACAACATAAAAGCTTATATTGGTGTCATGCAGCATGTTTTCTCCAAAAAGAAGTTAACTTCTAGGCAAGAAAGGCAATATTAAAGTGCTTTGCTTTTCCCAGAGAAGATAGAGTATATGAGTGTTATGGCAAAGAAGTAATTAAATAATTTAGTGTGTGGGGGTAGTCAAATTGCAACTTTAGCTGGAAACCAATTCTAGAATACAAGAACTAAGCTGCAGTAGAGAGGAAAGCTGAATTGAGAATTATGGTCCTTATTGAGGGAAGGGAGCAGCTTAACTTTGCTGTCATTTTCCTTACTATAAAATGTTTATGGCAAATTAATAAAACATATGGAAATATTGATAATATAGCACGTAGCATTCTATGAATCCCATGTAACAGAACTTTGTCATGGAAGGCTTGATACATGAACTGCTTTAAAAAAAAATAAGATGAGGATTACAGTGGATGCAATGAAGACATCCGTTGTTTCAAGTGCCCACTTACATATCCAGTGATTTCAATTTTGAGTAATTTTTAACAATACTTGACAGGATTTAATTTTTAATAATAAATCTGTCTGTTTAGGTCTAGAGCCACAAGAAGGAGTTACATGGGAAAACTTTAATATAAAATATTATTGTGGGAATCGTGATGAAAGTGACCAAAATTTCAGATGTCAGAACTCAGCATTTGTTGAGCTGCCTCAAGCTGGCCTACTGAACACCTGAGCGTATAAAGGAACTTTATGACAATCCAGAGCTTTAAACAAACAAACTTTCATTTTCATCCTTAAAGAGACTCAGTAAGGTTTGTAAAAAATACAGAAGATGGGTAAATCGAGTGGAGAGCACACAAAACAGGTGCAGTTAATTACCTAGATAGAAGACACAGATCTGAAATGTTCTGATTCTGTGTCTAAAGATTTTGTTTGATGAAATTGTTGAGGGTCATACTTGGTAATAGATAATAACAAGTAGAGCTAAAAGACTAAGTTTTCTTCTCATCTTTAAGCATCCTCCACTCTGAGGTCAAAGATTGCTATCTGTTGTATTTGATGATGGGACCATCAGGATATTTGTGGGGACGTTTCTTATGCTCCCTCTGAGGATACACAGAGGTCTCTTCTTGATAGTATTACTGGTGCGTAATATCAGAGAAACATATCAAAAAATGTGTTGGTGGAGACTTCTGCAGGCTTTTAATTTTTTTGTTGAGAACAGATCTAGCATCAAAACCAGAACAGATTTCTTGGAACGTTGATCCCCTGAGGTTTGAATAACTCCAGGCATGGGGGTTCCCTGGCCTCTCTGGGCATGGCTCAGGTGCACGGCCCTTGCGGTGAAATACATTCTCCCCCCTCCCCCAGTCTAGCTGGAATGTTCCCTGCTGCTGTGTGTGACTGTTGTGCTCTCTCTTCACTGAGCATCAGTGAGAAAAGTGTGGCTCTGTCTTCTCCATAGCCCACTTTAGATATGGAAATCTGTAATTAGATTTACTCACACTGTCTTTGCCTTCTTTTCTCCTGCTGAACGACCCTAAGGCTCTCAGCTTTTTGCTGTACATCATATCCTTCAGCTCCTTACCTCTGTGATCTTCCCCTGGAATCACTCTGGATTATCAGCATCTCTCTTACTCCGACAGGCCCAAAACACAGATGGGGGTCTCCTGCTGTTGAGCAAAAGAAAACAAGCACTTATTGTAGGTTATTTCACAACACCACTTTCACAAATGGCTGGCAGTTGTGCTTGTCATTACCTGCGCATCAAGCTGCATCAGCACAGAGCTTTTGTAGCCACTGTATTAAACTTGGCATCCCACAGTGTAAACTACTCAAGAGTGAAATTCTCAGCTGGTTACTTCCTGACTTTCATGGTCTTCTTTCTCATCGAGTGTAATATAATTAGTAGGGATGAAAAAATGACCGTCGTGTCCATGCATTTTAGTCTACAACAGGCCACACACTCTTTGCAGGGTACCTTCTGAGAGGCTTCAAACAATGCCATGCTGGTAAATAGGCGAGCATTTTGTTGCACCCTTTCTCCTCGTGGTCTACCTGCTGTGGCTCTGCAGAGGCGAAAAGGGCCTATTGAGCACAGGGAACAGCTAGATCTGCCCAAGTCAGGGGCTCTGTTGTTTAGTGTGTCTCTTCTAGTGTGATCGTGAATTCCTCAGTGTATTTTTGTGTGGACACAGAAGGGGGTAGGTGATAGGACAGGGGTTTGTCCTTCAGAGTGAGGCTGTCAGCATCTTGAGCAAATCATAGACCAGTTATCACTGTCTGCTGTCAGAGCTTTTGGATTTGCACTGCTTGGAGATGATGTACCACTTAGGCCTCTGAGTGGCATAAATTCGGCTGTGAGGTGAGGGAGATTCACTTTGAAGATGCCCTTAAAATGAATCAAGCTGTTCCAAATACAAGGAAAAAGACCTATTTGTTTTTGTCTTCATCTTTTGAATGATGAAGTTCAGTTTAATCCTCATATATATGAGCTCCTGAGCCACATAATTTTTTCTAAGACTGTTTTGTGCTTCAAAGAAGACGGTGCACTAAAACCCTTGCTGCTGATTGCTGACGGGTATTTGTCAACACCTCCAGTCATGGACAACCCACGGCTTCTGAAGGCCACTCCTTGAGAGTTTCCCTCTCACTGGCATCAACATGTTTTTAGAGTATTTTTCCTGAATGTTCCTTGTTTATGTAGCAATATTATCTAACTTATGCTATAATTGTTATGTAAGGAGGGAAGGCGTGGTGGGTTTTGGTTTGTTGGGGTTTTGTTGTGGGGTTTTTGTTTTTTGTTTTTTCATGTGATTTAATTCTGGTGCAGCTGGGTATAACAGCTAAAACTGTACTCATATGCAGTGCATTTGGTCAGTAATGCTCTGAGTGGTCCAGGAATTTGCCAGCTAAACTCTGCAGAGATAAGACAATGAATTGGCTGGAGAAAGGTGATTGAACCTCTAGCTGGTTTCACAGCAAACCATTTGACTCTGACAGGAGATACCCTATGAGTGAATTTTATGAAGTGCCAGAGAATTCTTCAGGCAGCTCTTGCTGTGGCTGCAGCAACTGATAAACATTTTTTGTCTGCTTAAATGTGTTGATTATCTTCTGCAGAGGAAAATTCCTGGGGGATGGTGGTGGTGTCTGGTACAAATGGACTTTCCAGAACAGACAAGCTGTTGGTATCTTATAGGAAGTGGAAACTACTCCTGAAAATATAGAAATGGTCATGTAGTCTTTTGTACCTAGATGAGATGGTCAGGACATATTTTGGATCTAGCTTAGAAAATTTGTGACTGTAGTTCAAAATAAACTGTCAAGCGTTTGGATATCCAGGTGATGATTTTGTGCAGGTCCCATCTCAGCAAGACCTGTGCTGTGCTCTCCTGTTCACTGGAGGTAACTTTTCAGAGGGAGCTAGATATGCAGGAAGAGCCTGTCCATAGCCACTGCTCCACAGCCTGAAGGAAGTGGAGACTTTTCTCTGAGGAATTAATTGGCTGAGACTTGTTGGTCAGTCAATTCCTGCTAGAAACATACCACAATTTTTGTTGTCTTCCGCCTTATTTTAGGCAGCCAGCATTTCAGTCCAAATGGTATCTGCAGAAGACAAGTTGGCAAAGAGGATTCTGGCAAGGAAAAAGCATGACAAATTGAAGAAAAAAGATAAGTTGCTATGGAATTTTCAAAACAAAATCATTTTCTTTACCCTCATTCTATTCATTTTAGGAGTTGTAACCTGGACATTACTGTGGCTCTTCATTGGTGAGTTGCTGAAAGCTCATGCCAACTCCATGTATCATTATCACCAATAGAACTTTCAGATGACTTTAGGATCTCAGTAGTCCTGAAGGCTGTTTCTAAAGTAAACGTGGAAATTTTAAAATGGGGTCTGAAAAACATTTGTCTTTGCTAAGACTTAAAAAGTAATTAGAAAAGTAGGCATATCTGCTGGCTTTAGGGAGTGTGACTTCATTTCAGCATTATGCAAAGCATTTTAATGTGCAAGCTCATTTGCACAGACCTGACAGGTTTTTGTGAGCTTGAGTCCTCAGAAATTTTGCCTTCTGCTGTGTTTCTTGGCCTTCTGAAGTTCAGGTAAGTCCTTTATTTTTCAGAATAGATTTAAGGAAGTAAAAGGGGAGTAAAATAAATATGTGTGTAATTAAGCATTAAAAGCTATGTTTTCCTCTTTAGACCCCTGATGCTGCCTAAGATTCCTTAGGGATGCTCCAGAATCTGCATGTTGATACTGCCTTCAGTTATGCTGGCTCATTTGTATAGTGGTATCTTATCTTGTGCATAGGGAACAGGAGCTCAATTAACCATAATTTGGTACACATCTAGAACGGTTTGGCTATAAAAGTGTAGTGTTCTTTGGGTAGTTGTTTCAAACTAGAAAGTAGATTAGGCCAAATAGATTGATTTGGTTTTGAATTTAATAAAAAACCTTCATTGTTATTAAAAAAAAAAAGAAGAAAAAAAGAAAAAAGGCTAACTGTCTTCTTTGTTTCTTGCAGTTCAGGCAGAAAACAAAGATGCACTGTATTTTGTTGGACTGTTTCGTGTTGCCAACATAGAGTTTCTTCCAGAATACAGACAGAAAGAGTCAAAGGAATTCCTCTCTATGGCACAGACTGTGCAGCATGTGGTAAGATGGATGGGCTGCTTGGTTAGCAAAAAAGATCAGAGTTGTGAACAGGTGATGTTCAGGTGTCATTGAGGCTGCTCTGGTGTTCTTCCACCCCTTCTCCCCCAGAGGATTATGTGCAACAGGTGGCTGTCTGAAGGTATGAAGGAACTGACTGCTTTCAGCTTGTAAATCACAAACTGGGTTTTGAACGGGTCTGGTTTTTTACATTTGACTTAAAATTTTACATACTTTCCCCCACAAATTACGATCTATGACTAAAATTCTACGAAAGTCCTTAAACTCAATTGCCACTTTTGAAGCATCAAACCGATGAAATCTTTGGCATTTACACTGGTATCTTCTGCCAGTCTTCTGCCTTAAAGCAAACCCTAGGGATCACAAACATATTTACATTTATATTTCGTTCTGATACTAGGTGTTCTAAAGACCATTATGCGTCCCAAATACCTTGCATCAGTCAAAGCAGAAATAGAACTCTGGATCAATAGCTGCTCTACAGTGGGAAGAAAGGGGTGAGAATCTTGGTTGAAAGGGAATTTGACTTTAAAGACATTTGGTGTAGGGAGCAAAAAATGCATTATTGCCAGGAGCTGCAGTACCGTCCACATAAGGATTCAAGCGACTGTATGAAAACTGCTGAACAAAACCAAAAAAATATATAATATTAGATACAACCAAGAATTTTTTTCAGTAATTACTAAGTTTTTGTCATCTTATGATGTGAACTAATGTTCCTGTTCTCCAGCACTTTCCAAGTCCTGCATATTAATCATTAAAGTTCTTTCAGATAACTAGTGCAGGGCATCACCTTTCCCTGCTCTCCATAGAGCAGCTCTAATGCCCTGTAATCCCTGTGTCTTGCTCTTGTCTGAGAGCATCCTGCCCTTGTCATACATAGTGGAGAGAGGTGACAGACAGAAAGTGTTGAGCTGCCAGTGTCACCACCTCCTCCTTGAACATTACTTGGGCTTTGTTTTTTATCTGTAAACTTTGCCTGAACTCACCAATAGGTTTTGCATTGCTGAAACTGGGCTTTGTGGCAACCTTAACTATCGACTCAAATTGTTAGTAGGGAAGTGGGGGATTTGGGATTTTGTTTGTTGTTCTCCTCAAAACCCTTTTGTTTATGGCTGCTAGCCCAGAGACCCCAAATGGTAGTAGAAAAACCTTTCAAGATAGGTTCTTTCCATTTGATAGTAACAGTAATATATAAAATCCCTTGTACCTTAATCTAGAGGAAGACTGAGCTCTACCCACCTTATTTAGGCCCTTAAAATTATTGTTCAAACTTCTTGTTTTAAACAATGAAGGTTAGGGATTATTATGGATGTGATTTTTACAGCCTTTGAAATATTCTGTGTCACAGTCCTTTGGGCATTAGCTTCATAAAGCAGCAGAGTGAGGTCTGAACAGCTTGAGGTACCTGCCACCTTGTGGCTTTAAACAGGAGGGGGAGAGGAAGGTTATTGTCACACTGGTATCATCACAGCCCAACAACAGGGACAGTCGGGAGGTTGCTTTGCCCAAAGGCAGTCCTTTGGCAGGGAACAGGCAGAGATTTTGTTTCTCCACGTTTTACACGGTGTGTATTGGAAAGAAATATGTTAATACTAAGCTGTTGATGAAGAAAATAGACACAAATGAATCAAAGTGCAAGAAATTCCATGGAAACATTAAAAAAAGAATTCCTTAGCTGTGAAAGGAATCAAGCACTGGGGTTCTCATCCAGGGAAGATGTGGAGTCTCCGTTCTTGAAGGTAATTAACCGGAAATGGCCCTGAGCAATGTGGCATAGTTGACCCTGCTTTGAGCAGTGAGATTGGACTTAGATGCTCTCCAGAGGCCCTTTCCTAAATCAGTCTTTCTGTGATTCTGTGGGAAAAGCTCTGATATGCGCTGTTCACTGCATCTTAGTAACAACACAAAAAATGCTATGAGTGTGTGTGCATTTCTTGAAGTTTGGCCTTAAGTTTTAGCATCAGGATAGGGAAGCCCTCTGTGTTTGGGATTTTCTGGGTGAAGGATGTGCACCTTTTTCAAAATTCATTTATATGGAAAGAGCATTACTGTATATGTCACCTGGCCATGGGCAGAAGATTTGATGTTTCCTGGGAATATTGCATTTGTTATGGGTGCATTGAACAGCTGGTCTGTTCATCTCCTGCTCTGCCTAGCTTGGCTGATGTACGTCTGGAAGTGTGTGCATGTTGTGTAATCTTGGTGGAAAATAGCTCGTTCCTAGGAAAGCCTAGGCATATAGCATCTCTAGGTGTGACTGATTTTCAGATGCTAAATCTTTATACTTTCTCTTTCAGATGAACTTGGTCTACACAACTTCTTCTTTCTCCAAATTTTATAAGCAGTCCACCATCTCAGAAGTCAGGTAAAACTGCAGTTGATGTAATTGCTTTTCTGCTGGGCAGTATATAACGTAATAAGCCCACAAAACAAGCTTATTTTTAATGGTTATGATTCAATGTCTTTGCTATGTACTTGAACTGATAGCAAAATAGGTTTATAACCTATACCAATTCACTTAACAGAAGTAAGGGCAAACTAAAGTCATATAAACAGTTCCTTGTCTGTCAGGAATACAATGCAAGATGAACAGAAATAATGTCAGTGAAGAGGATTGGTGATACTTTGGCTCATGCAGAAGTTTAACCATTTAAACATGCTGTTGGAGCACAACTCTGTGTTATTGACTAAATTGCACATATTTTGTAAGTAATGTTATTGGAATAAAACTATTTTCTACCTACAGAAGAAGCAGGAAATCTCTACGCAATAAAGTATTTTTACTCTGATATTAATGTTTGCAGCTAATGTTAGAAGTTTAGTTATTTCAATCCTCTTGAACCAAATACAGTTTTGGTTTAGAAAATGGAGGTTTCTAGGCTGTGTTTGATTTAAAGGTCTTTCTCCCCACTAAGGAAGTAGAGATTAGTGTGATCATGCATGGCATCTAATGTGCTACCTAAATAGTCTAGGGATCATTTCTTATGTACTGCAGCACACAGTGCAGGATGAGATGCATACCAATGCAGAGCTCTGCGTTTCTGGATATTATAATTCAGCTGTTTCTGTTCTACTATTTCTGTTTTGATCTTTAGGAAATAGTCCAGCTCTAATTCATATGTAGACAACGTGATTTCCATAGATCTCAAAAGTTGGGAGCCCTCAGGAAATCAGCCTACTGAATATTCCCAACTGAATGTGAAGAGTGTGTTTTGGTGTTTTGGGGGTTGTTCATTTGGTTTTTTAAGGGGAAAATATACATTCAGTGTGTTAAAGCAATTATAAAATACGAAAATGAGCCATACGCTTCTGAATTTGTACTTCAGAAGCTTGGGCTAAGAGTCTGGTCTTCAGAGACTTTCCAACGGGATGATAATCTGAGCTCTTTATTTCAGTAACAACAACAATGGAGGCCTTCTTATTCATTTCTGGATCGTGTTTGTGGTACCACAGGCGAAGGGGCAAGTGCTGTGTGAGGACTGCGTGGCTGCCATTTTAAAGGATTCCATTCAGACAAGTATCATTAACCGAACTTCGGTGGGAAGTCTTCAGGGCCTTGCAGTCGATATGGATTCCATTGTCCTAAGTGGTTAGTACTAGAACATATCCATATCCTTGAGGAAACACTTCATTAAGCAAACATTTTTACCTTCTAATAGGAAATTCTGTAAATAAACTAGAATCTCAATCCTACATCTCTAGCTTCTAATACTAGAATTTTAATAGAAAAAAAATGTGAGAAGGAAAATAAAAACAAGATTTGAGGTCAAATCAAGGTACAAATTGTCCTTGTAAACAGTGATTGCAAAACTTCCTGTATTGGGAGTGCTTATGTTCATAGTCAGGAGGTAAGATGGATACCTTGTAGGCAGATTTGGGTTAGTCTGTGATTTTAAAAGCATAAAAAGATGAAGGGTTAAGGTCAATCACATGGATCAAACTTCAGCCTCATCACTGAAAATGAGAGTCTTATCACTCCTTTATTAAAGATTCACAAACAGATTATAAAGGTGCCCATTTGTTAAATAACTCCTGTGCCATTCCTGTCTGGGAAGCAAACTCACAATGTGTGATTCAAGCATCTGTTTAACGTATTTAGCTACAAAATGTTTAATGATTTTCCATTCTAAGGACATCAGACAGAAAAATTCTGTCAAACTGAAAGCTGAGAGAGACTGTGTGGTGAAGGATGAGAAAATTACCTCCTGGGTACCTCTGTCTCAGTCCTTCAATTGACTTTGGTTAATTGCCATGCAGTCTCTTCTTGCCTCACCTCTAAAGCTGCTTGCAGAATTTTCAGAAATGAAGGGGGCTATGGCAACCCTCCTCATTGAAAGAAGTGTTTTGTCCTGTGTGTTCAGTGTTAGGATTGAGGTGTGATTGAATTAAACCCTGAATTCTGGATTTCAGGAAAACAAGAAAACTCATGCAACTCTTTTTCTATGCAGCAGGTCTTCGGTCAGATTATTGGTCAACAACAAGAACAGGTAATTCACCCTTTTGGCAGCTTCATGCAGAGGAGAGGTGGAGAACAAGGCTTTTAGTTCATGACTTGGACTTAAAGATATTGTTCAGTCTTAATTTAAGAGAGCTAAATTCAGCCTTGGCATTTAAGTCCTGACTTATTGAAAGAATGACCAAGAATCTTGCATGTAACAAATACAGAAACTATCTACCTTTAATCTGCCTGGTAAATTTTTTAGATGTGCCTGGTGGCATTTGTAGGAAACAAACTAAATCAGGTGTTTGCTATCCATTGTGTTGACCAGCAGATTACCCTTTTCTAAACTGGACAGTAATTAATTTAATATGCTGAACAAGAGCAGTGATTTTGTCCATCCTTTATCCTCCTTAACTCCATTTTCTCCAAGGTTAATGGTGAGTTATTCTTTTTAATGAATTCCCTAACAGTGATTAGTTTAGGCAGTTGAGTTTTGCCAGGGCTGTGGGAGACGCTGTTTGTACACCTGCTTGGTTTCATGTTGGAAACCTCCCAGAAGGGTTCATTGCCAGTGTGCAAAGCACTGAACAAGCAGGTCAAAAGTACAGTACATCTACCTTGACTAGTACATGGAGTAGGTAACCTAGAAAAAATGTGCTGCTAGGCTGAGCAATAGTGCACTAATCACCTTTGATGCAGACACCTGCTAAGGCTCTGTTGGCCCAGCAGTTATCAAGCAGCTGGGGATGTGTTGGCCTCCCTTGCCCCTTGACACAGACTCTCTTCATCTTGAGAAGTTGCACTGTTTCAGTTTTTCAAGGGCTTTATAGCTTTCCATGTTTGTATTTTTCTTTTCTGAGACATTTTGTTGCACTTCTATCTGATTTTCACTTCTGTTACCTTGCAAAGGTTTTAGCTTGCATATTTTTTTCAGAATCCAACAACTACTTTTGCCGTGCAGCCAAGTCAAGCTCTCCTAGTTCTGAGGTCCACGGGCAGACTTCAGGCCACATTGTGGGCCAGGGCTTGCAATGTTTAGACTGCTAACAGCCTATAATTTCTCAAAACTCAAGTTGAGTTTGCTACAGCATTCACTTGTTAAAAGCCTCCTGACTTAAACTGCAAAGCATATCAATATTGGCTTCTGTCACATCTCATTATATGCTTTTTATTTCTATAAAGAGTTTTGCATATTGGTGTTTACTTGCATAGTGATTTCATTTCCCAGTTCAGTGTTCCAGGGTGGAGGAATTAGCACAGTCAGAACTTGGTTCCAATTTATTCCAGAATGCAGCCCCTAAAACAGAAGAAATTAAGAAGAGCAGAACACAAATATTGTTGCTAAGGCTTTTTTAGGATGTATATGGTCTCTTTCACATGAAGGGAGAAGGACAACCTGCCATATTCTAGACATCTTTCAGAGACTTTGTATAGGCACCCACAGGTGTCAGCTGGTATCTGTGGGAACCATGGAGCGGATGAAGTTTCTGGGGATCAACTACATGGATGGCCACAGTAGTTGAGACGCTTATACTGGTGCAGTTTTATTTGTTGGGGTTCTTTGGCTGTGTCCGTTTAGAACTATGGAATATGATGCGGAAGTGAAAGCGATCATGCAGCAGCACAAAAGGAATGAACATCGGCATGCTGTATTTTGAGAGCAGTGGAGTTAACTTTGGGTATGGAGATGCACCTGGTGGTTGGTTCAGACACAGATTGGAGTGCAGATTTATTGAAGAATGTTGTTGGAGAAGGGACTTGTGGACATTCAGCTGCTCTGAGGTTCTTGCATTGCTGTAATAGCTGGTTGTGCAGGGTTTGCTTGGGTACAGACTTTACCCAGCTTTGGTTTCAAGCCAACATGCTTGCACTACTTGTAGTTCTAGAGTCAGCTCTGAATTCTCTTGACTGTATTCCATAACAGCAGCAATCTTATCCCATTATTAATTACTTAGTAGAAATAATGGTAGTCACATAATTTTAGAGATTATAATCAAAGTTGGCTCTGCTAAGGGTGATTAAATAAGCACAAGAAACTCTTATAAAAATAATGTTATTGGGAAGAGATAAGAACAAGGAAGAAGGAAGAACAATGATTGTAAAAAAGCTTTAAATAGCTATAACTGTAATCCATTTGAATGGAATGTGACCCTTACAGATTGTTCATAAACGTTCATAGCATTAATTTCAAGATTGTAATTAAGAAGTGGAAGTTGGACAAAGCCTGACACTTCCTGTCTTGATTAACTACTGGTCAAAAGGTCAGCATTTAATTTGAGTCAACAATTGGTGGTAAACTTTCACAGTGCTCTAATTGGTGTTCCAGGTTGGTAACTATTTCAGAGACTTATGTTTGTAATAGGCAGAAATTAATGCAAATATTCACTTTGGATCTTATTCTCCCTAATTTGCATTTTCCTTCCTTCTTACCTTTCAAAGAGCTATGTTAAGAATTTTAGATATGACCAAACAAAAATTCCCTAAGCTTTTTTGCTGGCTGCAAGCTGCAATATTGAATTGAAATAAAGACCTCAATATATTTTATCTGGAAATCACAGTTGTTTCAGCTTAATTAGAAAATTGGATGCAAGTAGGGTAATATTCTTCTTATCCTTGTCCAAATTCTGACACAAATTTTTGCCCTTTTTTTTGTAAATGTTGTGTAGGGTAGGTTGCATAATTTGTATTTCACAGTATTTCCATTTCTAATGGTGATTTCAAGCACTGCAAAAGTTTTCAAGACAGGGCAGAACAAAGTCCTGGTCTGAATTCGTTTTGATCCTGCTTTGAGCAGGATGTTGAGCAAGAAGCATCCTAGCAGCCCTTCCAAACGGAAGGTCTTGGTGAATCTGAATTTGTTGCTAGCACTTCTAGCTCATGTCATGATAAAAAATTGAGAACCTTGACCTTTGATCAATAAAAAAGCTGGGGGAATGCAGACATGTAGCTGCATTTTTGCTTTGATTTTGTTCTATGTATTATAGATGTCCTAATGTCTGTAGGGGCAAGCAGTTCGTTTATGCTTTGAAAGTAGATGAGTATCTCCCAGTAAAGAATTATTTAAGTAATTTATCCCCTAGAGACGCCACAGAACTTTAACTGCAAATTATAGGAAACGGCATTGCTTTAGTGCAAATACCCTGCAAGAACTGAATTACAGCACTGTTGGCCATGCTCTTGCTTTTATGAATAGATTGTTCTTTGACCACAGAGTTGTAACTAAGATGAAAAGAGTGAGTGGCACAGAAAGCCAGAGAGGGACTCTTCGCAAGGTCAAGGAGGAATGCTTTAAGCTGAAAAAGGGTAGGTTTGGGTTTAGGGTAGGAAGAAGTTCTTTACTGTGGGGGCGGTTGCCCAGAAAAGCTGTAGATGCCCCTTGGAAGTGTCCAAGGCTGGGTTGGATGGGGCTCTGGGCAACCTGGTCAAGTGGAAGGTATCCTCCTCGTGGAATTAGATGATCTCTTACAACCCAAACCACTCTGTGATTCTATTATTACTTTGGTTTCCAAGTTAGATATGCTTTCATATTTTGCTTTAGTTTAACACAAGTTTTAGGACTTCTTGTTTTAATGCTGTGTGGATGTAGGAGTTTTGGAGTGATTGCATCCAGTGTTGAAAATGCGACATTTTCACAGGAACAAATTGCATGTATGATCTCTATGCTGACCAACTACACGAGCACTTTCCTCTGGATACACAAGCTACCTCAGAGGGAACAATCTGCTATTTTAAGCTTATTGCATCTGTGGGCCACCTTATCCGCCTGTCCATAGTATCCCTTCAGATTGAAGCAGATAACTGCATCACTGACTCACTCACCATTTATGACTCTCTGATGCCAATCAAAGATAAGATACTGTACCGGTGAGTATAAATTTCTATGGAGAATTAATTGACAATTTTGGTTTTTTCTGAAGACCTGTCATCTGCATTTTTTGATTAGTTTGGTTTTGTTAAAATTGCTCTGATCTTCATGTATTACTCACATAACACCTGACAATTTAAAATTTCTTGGCTGAGTTGCTAATAAAAGGGAAAATTTTCTTCAGATTTTTCTTTTTTTTAACTGGAGTCTTTCAACTGCATCCTCACCTAGCTACAGAATTATGAAAAATTCACACATTACTGGGCAAAATTTTCTGTTTCTTATCAGGAAACAGATGCTAACTGAAAGAGAATGTCAAAATTTCCTTCCTTAAGCAAACTATTCTTTTTGAAGATTAGTGCTTTTCAGACAAAGACTGAAGTTCTGAAACTAAGTCTCGTGATTTTCACTTACTGGCACTCACCAGTTCAGTGCTTTTTTTATCTGCTCCATTTGTTGAGGGAGTTATAAAAATCTCAAGTTGAAGGTCTGATGAGATGAGGGGTATGGACTATTACTTTTTTCCTTTTTTCCTCTCTCTTTAATGATCCATTATGCTTGTTTAGGGACTTTTTCTTTGAAATCCCTGATAATTAATTCCATAGGACCCTGTAAGTCAAAAGGAAAAGACAGCACCTCCATGAAGTAGACAAAAGCTCAGTGTTTTCACCCCTGAAACCCTTTTCTCTGGCATTTCAGTCTCTGTACAAGCCTCAAAACCAGAGCACTGGCCTTTAAGTCCTTTTTGAGAACTGTCCTCTACTAATCTGTATCTCCAGTTGACTTGTCTGTGAAACAGCAGATGGTGTTCTCTTACATGTTAGTATCTGTAGACAGCTGAAGATGTCTGCTAGGTAATGCATGTGGAAAGTAACATATTTTGTTTTAATGAGACTACTTGAGTGGCTCAGGTTCTTAATTTCTGACTTGAAGAATAACTTTCTTGTCTTTCTCACTCCCCAACAAGAAGATAAAACTGTTGGTCTAATAAAATAAGATTTCTCTTTCTTCCAGCTTTTCGTTAATTTTGGCTTCATTCATTTTTACTGGGAGTGAAGGCTAAAAGTCATTATCTCATAGAGTGAACTATTCTATATTCATTTTCATGCTTGCAATTTCCTTCTTTTTTTGCAAGAAGAATTTCCAATGTTGGGTTTCTAACTGGCCTTGTAACAGGTACTTTTGTGCTTAAGAGCATGACTGGACTTTAAAGTAGGTAACATCTGAACCAGTGGAAAATTTGTGCGTAGAGTGAGAATCATGTGTTAAGCTTTTCGCTTTTTAAGCGATTGCTTATGTATTTTCTCTTCTTTCTTCCCCCTCAGGGCTTGTGAACCAGCTGATTCATTGGTGTCACTTGTGTCCACAAATAATCTCATGCTGGTAATATTTAAGGCAGCACAAGTAAAGGAGCATAAGGAATTCCGTGGCTATTTTGAGGTCATTACACAAGAAAGTAAGTTTGTTCTGTGTTTGGAAATGTGTTTAGTGTATTGTTTCTTTTAAGGTCCTGAAGTGGCTGTCATGTTTCTGACTATACATAAATGATTCCTGTGTTTGAGATTCTTCCTTTTACAGGTGCCTGTCTCCCCTTCATCTCCTCTGCATTACTGTGTGCCTTCCTATTGAGAAATGTGATCTGATCAGACTAGTTGTGAAGTACGAAGGTAAAAGGCTTGAAAGCAGCCCTGAATTCAGTTGGCGAGGGCTGCAATGTGCCAGTAGATGGAGCTGGTATTTCAGGTGTAGCAGTGGCCTCCCTTCTGCCTTGGGACTCCGGGATCATGGTAAAGGTGGAAGGATATCAGCACTAAAAACTGCTTTCAGAAAATAAAGCTTCAGTTGCTTTGTCTGCATTTGCTATCGGTCCCCGCCTCCTCAGGAACACAAAAGAGTCAGTAACGTTTGTGCATCAAGTCCATCACTTTATTGCTTTAATCTTTAAGTGGTTAGATCATAATCACAAATAGTACAAGGAATATCATGCTATTGGCACAAGCAGAAAAATCTCACACAACTCAATGCAAGAAAATTCAAGCTGCTCAAAAAGATGTTGCATACTCTTCATGTTGACAGTAATTAAGCAATAATATACTGTCATAAAAGCATGTGATAAATTCGCCATAATAAGTAACTTCAAGTTCTGTTCTGTGTGGGTTGTGGGTTGGTTAGTTGGTTGTTTGTTTTCTTTAAGTTAAAGTCTCAGTTTTCTTTGTTCATTTCTCTGTGTGTGTGTTTGTCTTTAATTCTGTAAACCCATTGAACAGTCACACAAGAAAGTTTTGGGTTGCAGGAGGCTGATTAGTTTAGTATGTTGTCCATTTCACTTCTAACTGGCTGCATTCTAAGACCAGAGGTCCCTGTGTAGTACTGCAGTGTGGATGTATTGATATTCTTGTTTGCAAAGCTGTCTTCAGTGAAATAACATAGATAAACTTTACGATGTGTTCTTCTGGTCCTGCAGAGCCCAGCACTCATCCCTGGATCTTTACATCCTTTGTCTTCTGTGTGCATCATTGGGAAGGGTCTCTTTTTACAACTTGGATCCAGCTAAATATAATTCCTTACCTGCCTGGCTTTGCAGTGACAGATTTGTGATAAATTTGGATGCTTTAGCCCACTGAATAGCTTTACTGAAAGTATATCAAGGTTTGCCAAATTTTGCCTCTTTTTTTTTTTTTTCTCCTTAGGGTGTGGAAAAGCAATAGTGACAAAAGAGAAAACTGGCTATGAAGGGAGAATCACAAGTCCCTATTACCCAAGCTATTATCCTCCAAAATGCCTGTGTGCATGGAACTTCCAGGTAACATGATTCTTTCTCAGGTACTGCTCTGTGTTTTGGGCACATAGAGCTTAAGTAAAGCAGAAGTGGTTGAGTTGGCAGTAACCTGCATCCTTATAGATGTAGCAGTTTATAGAAATGGTATTGCTGAATAGCTGGCTGTGCTCAGGTGTTTTGTATCAGTTTTTTCTTTTTTTCTCTTTCTGTGCACTTGCTTTTAAGGAAGAGAGCATAGTTCCTAAGCTGTCATATTGCAAAGGTGAAGAGCTAAGGTTAGTTTTGATGTTTAGCCTGCAGAATTACTTCATGGCAGGCAATGTAAGACTTGACTGTTTTTAACTCTTCTCTTCCCATCCCCAGAAATTCGGATGAAAAGTATGTACAAAAAAACTCCCCTAACCTAGTTACTACTGCCACTTCTCTGGTATCTTTTCATATGCCTAACACATTTAATTTGTCTTCGAAATGGTCTGTCCTATCAGCACAATCCCATAGACTTTTTTTTTAATTTGGTATCCATTTTCTGCATCTTTTCTCGTACTCTCCTGAAAGCAAATTGCTGAAAGTTGACATTCTTTTAAAGTAGTTCTGTTTTCTCTGACATGAGTGTTTCCTTATTAGTGCTGCTAAAATAAGGCCTTTGACTTAGGGTTTGCCCTTCAGTGTTTTCCTCTCTAAAGGATATAGCAATGCGTATGATGAGGTCCACTGTTTACCCATCTTTCTGCTTATGTTACTCATAACTTGTTAGGCTAGTGACTGCCCACATTGAATCACAGCGATATAAATTACGTCCAGCTAGCCATGGCTTACAGCCTCTTCCCCTTCTAGAATGATAAGACGAATTTTGGGGGCTAAATTTTAGGTCTTCAGTTCACCCTGGACTTCTGATAGAAAGGTTTATTGCTCAAACCAGTTTCATTTTCAATATTGTATTTTCGTACAATATTGAAACTTCACTCATTTCCCAAATTATATTTTCTGTAAGAGAGAAGGAGAAAAGTTTTCATTTCTGGATTTTTGCCCTGAATCAGCCCTTGTTTTTAAATGAACACTGCCTTGCCTTGCAAAAAAGGTTTGTTTCCTTTTATGAAAGGAATTTCCAGTTAAGTATGAACACCCGTGATTTTGCTGGGTTTAGAAATGTTTTGTAGAATACTAAAGAATGCATGGCTGAGCAGGCGCTAGCAGAAGGCTGTAATATTGTGGTAGAAGTAACTTCTAGCATTACAAATGTGACACAAGTATTCCGGGCAGTATCTTAACTCTAAAATTCCGCTGGGGCTCTGTGTCCCTACACAAGTACATTTGGATGTGTTTGAGTGCTTTGATCTTGATACAAAAGCTGCTTTCTACAGCCAGTGGCTCTCTGAAGATGAGAAGGCTATTGGCTTGAGCAGGAGAAAGCCTGCAGCTGTGCTGGGGCTGTGCCAACCCTTGCCTTTACTCAGGACTGAATAGCTGGCAAGTGTGTAAAGTGCTGGCTGTCGAGCTGGTGAAGCCAGCACAGCTCCCGGAGTGTGGCATCCCCAAGCTCCGTAATTCATGAAATAAGTTTCTAGACTTTTGTGTTCTATGCCCACAAAAAGAAAAAGACTTCTTGCACTGTCTTTCTTGCTCACAACAGACTCCACAGAAGAGCCTTGGTATAGCTCTGAAATTTCATAACTATACCATTAGTGAGAAGAATATTAAAGGCTGTGAGCGAGGGTGGTGGAAAATTAATGAACGCATGTAAGTACTCTGCATTCATTATTAATGTAATGGTACCAAAATAAACATTCCCATTACTACTGCAGCTCACTCAGAGAGCTTCCACAAGGACAAAAGTAATTCACTGGGGTGTACTACCATTTTTTCGTTTTAGCTGATGATGTAACAACCTTCATAAAATGTATTTATATATATATATATTCTACTGAAAAGTACCAGAAAGATGAAGACAAGAGTCTTTGGTACTCTCTGGAGAGAGAGAAATGGAAAGAGTTGGATGAAGATTGATGTCCTGTGAACCCTAAAATAATTCTGTGTTTTCTGGGGCCATTAAACAAGGTCTTTTAAAAGCCCTTTTAAGTGTAACTTAATTCTGTGATTGCTCAAGAGGACAGCAAATCTAATTAACTTCTTGGTGAAAGCCATTCCAATGAGATGATTTGGAATAGAAGTGTAACTGCTTCCTCATTCCAGTTACTGGCTCTTGAAAGAGAAACTGCACAAAAGGGGCTTTCAAGGAACCACTGTATTTCTGAAGTGTTTTTTATTAAAATATTGTTGCTGGTTTTTTATTAATATACCACTGCTTTCCCAGCACCCATTCTTTCCTCAGTTTTGAAGTCATCTTTGAAATGCTGGATGGTGAGGCAAGGCTAGATGTAAAACATCAGGTTTTTTTCCTTAATCTTTGTTCAAATGGAAACCTCAGTAAGATTAGTCTTGAAAGTGTTTCTGACCTCACTACTGAAACTAAGTCAATTAGGCCCTTAAGAGTGCAACTGAAGGAATTACAGAGGGAAGAAAAACTTTATCTGTTCTTCAATAGCATGTTGTATTTATAGAGAGAAAATTCAGTTTCAAGCTCCTACAATTGTGCCTTGATGGGAATTAGTTGCTGGACTAGGTGAGCACATAAAAACACCAGTCAAAACACACCACACGTAGCACGTTTGTGGGGTTTTTTGGTGTTCTTTTTATGACAGAAATGGAAAGACTTGTGATATTTGGGATGGCTGAGATAAAAAACAATCAAAGGCAAAATCTGGAGAAAAAAATGGTAATAGGTTCATACTGAACAATTCTCTGACAGAATCCTGAAAGAATCTGAGCAGCTTTTTGACAAACCTACCAATTATGCATTCTGTAGAATCAAATGTCCATGGTACGATTCTTAGAAGTGCACTCAGGGTTACTTTTGAAGTACTGCACAAGAACACATGCTCCTTCTTTCTGTTGCAAGTTGCTGGTTATAGTAGTAGACCAATACAAGCTTTCCTTTGAAAGAGTGTCTTTTTCACTGAAAACAAGGCTTTTGAGCTCCTCATTTTCTGTTCTATGTTTACTTTTGAAGGGGAGAAAATATGACTTACAGCATGAAACATCATGGTGATGTTTTATTTTCTTTTTTTTCCCCCAAATTTTAGCTGTTAATGAAATGGGGGGGCAGGGGAGGGCAGGCAGGGAACCCCCATCTTTCAGCTTCTTGCAGTTGCAGCTTATGGGATGCTTATTCTGTTATCTTAGGTAAAAATGGTTAAGAACCTTTGGGATACTGACATTAGTAAACACTGGGACCAAGCAGCTGGTGCAGATAAGGTTCCTGCAGACCTCTAGGGACAGCTTTGTCTAACCAGAGACGCTGAACACAACCGTGCGGCTCTTCCTTGTCTTTCTTCCAGTGGACACACAATGCTCCACTGCCTAGTCAAAGAAGTTACAGCTGATGAACTGCTTTTGCTGAAATTCTCAGAGGCAGGAATACCAATGGGTTTCTTGTGAGTAGACCACTAGAGGTTTATGTGAACACAGAGGTGCTTCCTTTGTCTTAAAACTGTTAGTGCAACATGCCATTGTTTCTGCTACAGCATGCATGTATCTGCTCATCCCCTGAAAAACTATCCCACTCCCTTCTCCAGCATATGGGACAGGATCCCCTTAATCAGTTTCTCTCTAGAGCAATGGCACAGAGTTACAGATGGTGCTTTGCAACTTTCATTTGCCCTGGACCTGGATATATGACCAGTAAAACACCAGCAAAAGGCTCCTGAGGGCCTGTAGCTTTGTTTTACAAATCCCATGAGCATATGGCATTTCTCACTGTGTATAGGAGATGTACCCGTTTCAGCTTTTCCACAGATGGGCAGCAATTTCCTCTGCTTTTGGTGAGATAAGTTTATTTGTGTGAGAAGGGGTCAATGCAGCCTGCAATGTTTGGTTTTTTTAATGGAGCTAGGGTTTGTTGGAAGGAAGATTGTCTAAGTCATTGACTGAAGGAGAAACGAAAATGTCTGTGGGCTAATTGAAAACAATCAGATCATTAGACGGCATTTTGCTGTGCGCTTTGACAGGCTGTTTTAGGTTGGGAGCATTGGTGACAAACACTAAAATTAGTGACAATTAGACTTCCTGTTGTAGGAAGCCTTCACTCTTAACACTTAACTCTTGATAGATTTGGTGGGCGGCTGTATTGGTTTGAAGGCAAACTAGCGGGAGGAATTAACTCCACACAACTATTTTGTGAGAGATTCCAAGTCAGAGCTACAATTTAATAGGAAAATTACAATAAAGGTAACAGTACAGAACCACTGGCTTAAACCGACAAAGTCAGAATACGACCTAACACCCTGTTGGTCAGGGTGGCGGTAGCAGTCTGATTAAATGGTGGCTGCAGTCTCGTTGGAGGACGGATACAGCCTTGTCGAAGCAGTGATCCTGTGGAAAGGTCTGGTCCTTCTCTGGAGACCATGGTGTTTATCGAGCTCTTGTCCTCTGGGAATACAGTGGTAGTGCTACCGTGGTGTCCCAAGCCCCAAATTATATCCAGGTAGGAATGTTCGGTTCCTCCCCCTAGGGCAGGGAATTTCACAATGGGGTGATGTAATTCTATGAGTCATTCTGGGGAGTCCTTGATGGTCCATTAGCAGAGATGGCCCCCTCAGAGTGGTGACTGCTTTCCCGGAGGGAGTTATCACAGTTTTGGTTACACCTTACATTGTTACCCAAGACAGTGGGGGTTTTTTTGGAGGGGTTTTTTTTGTAGTTTTTGTTGTTGTTTGGTGGCTT